>PITA01003187.1:0-108614 GCA_004023965.1 Spilogale gracilis
CTCTTTACCTTTGGTAATTAAAATTTGTATCTTGCTTGTTGACAGCCTAGTGTTGGCAACATAGAAGGCACGAAGTATTTTCTTAAAAAAATTTAAAAAAAAAGAATTGAATAAATCATGTCAAATCTCTCTCACAAATAGCCCAGCATTGATCTAACAAACTCACATCTCCACTAAAGTAGCAAATGTCTACTATAATCTGACCTAATTTTGACCACAGGGAATATTCCTTGTCTCCCATCTTTTCAATGTAGAGTGATCAACTCCCCATTTTTCTTAATAAGCCAAAATCTAAAAAGGAAGAAAAACCCCTTACTCTCAAAAACGCCAGCTCCAGAATTGTCACATTATGTGTCAGGGAGCTCAAAGCGATGCAAGGTTCCATTAGGCACTTGACCTTGAGAAGACAGCACTGACTGGTACCAAAGGGATTAGCAAATGCTCCATTTTCTGACTCTCTTCAATTACTTTGATGAGCAATTAAAATGCTAATTAAAAAACAATCCGAAACTTAGCACTGAGAAGGTTATGAAATAATGCACTCACATGTCTTACCACACAGAAAACTAATAAGGTCACCAAACAAAGAACGGTTAGAAAGAAGCGTTAAATTATCACAATAATTTTTAATGTTAAGTTTTTTTTAATGTGTTCACAATGCACACCATTATTCTCCAAATACTTAATATGAATTAGCTTATTTATTATAACTCGTTCTTTGGAAAACAACTACTTTTATTTAAATAGATAATCATAAGAAAATTCTAAAAATTTTCCTAAAGATAGGATAAGATTTAAAGCGCACTCAATATGGTTAATTAAAATATTGATAACTCAATCTGCATAACGTTGAGGGCGATGGGCTTTTGGCATTTGCTCTTTTAATAATTAGGATTTGGGCTTTTCATTGTTCATTCACAATCACTTTTGAGAGTGAGTTGAAACAGTTTTGAAATATTTAGCTTTGTTTGGTGCTGTTCTCACATTCAAATACCACTGTAGTGGTATTCTTTATTTACAGGTATAAAAATTAAGGTATTAATTTAAAAACCAAGAAAGCACATTAGAAATTAATAGTGGGAATTCCTAATCACCTCTGTGGCAAAGGGCTAGAACAGTACCTAGCACAAAGGAGATGCTATTTGTTGATAAAACCAATTAATGCCAATTTTTTTTTTTAAAGATTTTATTCATCTGACAGAGAGAAACACAGTCCGAGAGGGAACACAAGCAGGGGGAGTGAGAGAGGGAGAAGCAGGCTTCCCGCCGAGCAGGGAGCCCTATGTGGGACTCGATCCTGGGTCTCCGGGATCATGACCGGAGCCGAAGGCAGTCGCCCAACCAACTGAGCCACCCAGGTACCCCTAATTCACACCATTTTAAACAAATGCCAACCCTCTTAGGAATGTCATTTTTTAAAGTGGGAGAATTATCTGTTTTTTAAAACTAATTGTGTAATCAAAATATAAATATTTAAATACTTTCTAACCAATCTGGTAACTAACTTCAGTACCAGTGTAATTATGTTAAAAAAAATCTACAAATATTTGAGAGGAGATGGGGCCAAGCTCTTGATTTTTTTTTTTAATCAACTTTAGAAAAAAACTACTTTACATCTATGTCCATCCCATTTTCTCTACAAAGCAGCAGTCTCTCAAATTCAGTCTCTTTGCTTTTCATCTACAACCAATACCCTCCTCCTCAATATTACTGTAATTCCTTTTCACTTATCTCCTTCAGTCTTACCTTTATTTTATCCTCCACAATGCTGTCATCTCCCTTTCTAAAAATGGAAAATATTTTTGGTATTTAAAACACACATTCAGGGGCACCTGGGTGGCTCAGTCATTAAGCTTCTGCCTCCAGCTCGGGTCATGATTCCGGAATCCTGGGATCGAGCCCCACATCAGGCTCCCTGTCTGGCAGGAAGCCTGTTTCTCCCTCTCTCACTCCCCTTGCTTGTGTTCCCTCTCTAGCTGTGTTTCTCTCTGTCAAATAAATAAATAAAATCTTTGGAAAAAATTAGAAAGATAAAAAAATAAATAAAACACATTCAGATGTCTATACAACAGACCAAGCCCCAACTCTTTACTATGCAATTCACAGAGTCTTTTCAATAAGATCTCAACAAGTCCAGCCTCTTTCTTCTTTTTTTAAAAATTTTATTTATTTATTTGACAGAGAGAGAGAGGTCACAAGTAGGCAGAAAGGCAGGCAAAGAGAGAGAAGGAAGCAAGCTCCCTGCTGAGCAGAAAGCCCGATGTGGGCCTCGATCCCTGGACCCTGAGATTATGACCTGAGCTGAAGGCGTTGGCTTTAACCTACTGAGCCACACAGGTGCCCAAGTCAAGCCTCTTTCAACATACTAGTTGCTCACAGGCCTTATCATTTCACCCTTCTGAATCTTTGTTCATGCAGGCTTCTGGAATGCCTCTTTCCTTCTCTTTATTTTCTTTTCTTTCTTTTTTTTTTTTTAAGATTTTATTGATTTGAGAGAGAGGGGGAAAAATAACATGAGTGGGGGGAGGGGCACAGGATAAGCAAAAGTGCCCCTCTGAGCGGGGAAGCCCTATGCGGGGCTAGATCCCAGGTCTCTGAGATCATGACCTGAGCCAAAGTCAAGAGCTGGCTGCTTAACTGACTGAGCCACCAAGGGACCCTGCCTTTTTCCTTTTCTATTTGTGCCTATACATTACTTTTAAACTTAAATGAATTATTATCTTCCTAGGAACTGATTTATGAGATTTAAAAGATCCTCTATTGATATAGAGAAGATTTAGAGTTGACACAAGATTATATGATAAATTTAAAATTTATCATGTTTTGAGAATTGGCATCATGCATAAATATGTATGTCCCTTCATGTACAGTAGTCCCTCCTATCCACAGGAGAGACATTCCAAGACCCCCAGTGGATGCTATGAACTGAAGACAGTACTGAACCTGACACGTATTGTGCCTCTACATGTGCACCTATGACAAATTTTAACTTATAAATTAGGCTCAGTAAGAGATCAACAATAACAAATAATAAAATCAACCAATTATAATAATATGCTATAATAAAAGTTATGTGAATATGCTCTCTCTCTCTCTCAAAATATCTGATTGTGCTGTACTCACCCTTCTCCCGATGATGTGAAATGATAAAACACCTATGTGATGAGGGGAAGGACCACAGGTGCTGTGACTTAATGTGAGCTTCCTACTGACCTTCTGAGAATACGAAAGCAGAGGAGATGCACCTGCTCCTAGACAGAAGCTGACTGCAGCTAACTGAGACCACAGGTGGAAAGGTGTGCCTGGTTTCCACCCAGGTGCCCCTGAAACGATGGAAAGTGAAAAGGCAGTAAAGGGAAACCCCTACATATGCATTGGATGTATGTATGCACTTATGAAAAACAGTGCTAAGAAATATTTTACCAATGAACTGTATCGTTCATCCTGAAGAGAGATTAAGCGAGAAAGGATTTGTAACACTGACACAAGAGCCTATTTTGTGCAGTACGAGGTTGCCCCCAGCAGTCCATGACATCACCATGGAACAGACATGCTGACAGAGCAGCAGGATTTACTCATGACAGCACTTTTGTAAACCACAGAGCCAAGGACCCAAACTCAAACACCTGTAGGGAGTGCGGATTTAGCAAATGTAGTCAGGAAGGCAGTGTGAGGATGGCGAGCTGTGTGGACGCTTATGTAAGCATAACACCTGCCTACTTTTATGTCCTTTAAAATACTATGTGGGCCTATCAAACAGTCAAACAAAATATATCCTGAGGGGTAGATTCCTCAAAAACTGCAGTTTTGAGATCTCCAACTTTTTTGCATTTTCATTTAGGCTGCTACCGTTTTTCGCTTTAGCTTTCTGAGGTAAGTATGCTTCCTATTCAGAGAAAGTGTAGAGAACAATTTTGAATATATTTACAAATCATAATGATCAAATGATTTAATAGTAATGACAGTACAGTGGCTCCTTTACCCTTGTAATTAGATTACCTTTGGTAAAACTACCCTCAGCTTCTATCAGTGACTCAACACAACAAACATTTATTAAAAGCATCTACTATCTCTAGAATCAGTTTGGTACCTGGGGATTAGAAGATAAATCAGACTCGATCTCTGCATTTTAAAATGATTATGAAACAGGGGGGGAGACTACTGTAAACAGGTAATATCAATATAGAAAATTCTAGGTCTTGGGGCGCCTGGGTGGCTCAGTTGGTTAAGCGACTGCCTTTGGCTCAGGTCATGATCCCGGAGAACCGGGATGGAGTCCCACATCGGGCTCCCTGCTCAGCAGGAAGCCTGCTTCTCCCTCTCTCACTCCCCCTGCTTGTGTTCCCTCTCTGGCTGTGTTTCTCTGTCAAATAAATAAAATCTTAAAAAAAAATAAAATAAAATAAAGAAGAAAATTCTAGGTCTTATAAACATTCAATATATGTTTAAGGAAAGGGTATGTGAGTGAATAAACAAAAGAATAAACAGTGTAGGTGTGGAAGGGGTGCTCTGGAAACAGGCGGCCCATACAACCCACACTTGGTAGCACCGAAGGGATAAAATAGATTCCTAGGAGAGAGGATTCTTGAGGACAAGTAAGATTTTGTCAAGCTAAGAAAAGCTAGGGTACTGAAAGGGGGAAAGAGGAAACAACATCAAGAAATATAATTTGGTATGTATTTTTTTGCAAGTCAATGCTCATAAGCCTTTTGAAATTGCTGTATATTATAAAGGCTGTAAAAGATGTATAATTAAATTTTGCAACAAATAGCTGTTAATACTGATAATTTAAAATATGGAAAGCATAGCAGTGAAAAAGGCATAGATATGCAGAAAACAATGAGGCACACTTTCTATAAGTTTTTAGTTCACTATTTTTGCATGCCAAACTATACGAGGCATGCCATTATTTATTCCTCAAGAGAACGGAGTTAAAATATTGAACCTAAGGGAGAAAATGGGAGAGTCATTCCGTGCCAGAAGCCTCAAAAGGAATCCTCAAGGCTCTGCCAATGTTGTATTTGATCATATTCAGACCTGTATCATAACCTCAGTGACACCCTCAAGGACTGACCTTCTTTCACTGTATCAAAAACCTGGACAGAACTGCAGGAGGATGCTTCCCATGATACCAAAGACACTGTGTAAATCTCCCAACCAAAAGTCATAGAACATGCTACGGTGACAGGCATAATGTCTTTCTTGCCATTGAACACCAAAATAACATGGACTGTGAAACTAAACCATGGGACCCTGGGGAAACCTTTCCAACACAAGACCTTGTTTTCCACCATCACATATGATCTCAAGATAAATTTCTTGCTTACATTCTGTTTGCATAAGAGCTCTTGGAACAAGCTAACATCAGAATATAAGAGAAAGCAAAAGTGCATGAGTATGTATGTGTGTATGTGGGGGGAGGTAAGGAGAGAGAATATATATATGCATTCTAAAACTCTCATATATGAGGCCAGCTAATAGGTTTAAAACATTTAAGAATACATTTGCATTCCTAAAATTATTCTGTCTTTGAAAATCCTATGTCCTTTTTTGCTTTTTCCTCAGCTCACTTTAATTAGGCCCACTGAAGGAAATGTAAGATGTGTTGGTAAGAGTTCCTTTCTCAATGTAGCACCATACCCAACAAAACAGCGAGCCACAAAATACACCATTAAAGGTACATCTTGATTACCATAGGTGTGCTCAGTATTAGCACATGCTGGGTGGTCATGAAGTCTAGTAGGAAGAGAAAACTAATACCAGGCAAAACTAGGATTCAAATACTATAGCAATACATGTCAATTTGGAAGACTAGCTGTCCAAGAAGCCAAGTTCCCAGAAAGCAACAGTGTAAGTTGTGTTGTTACCCATATATAAGGAGGATACTCTGTTATGGAAACATGTCCTGTTATGGAAACATCACCATCCCTGAGCAAACGTGATACCAGCAAGTTATATCATTATTGCTGTGGTTAGTAAAGTACATCAGAGTGCAAGGAAAACACATGATTTCAGAAAATCTCCATGGGGGCAAAGTGCTTCAAGGGTCAGATAGGCTGTCAGATCTCCAGCTGAGCTGGGATTCAAGGAAGGTCTTTAATTCCAGCAGGAAACCAGGAGACATCCAGTGGGAGTTTTGGGAAAAGTTGCAGCTTGATGGTCTTGTATAAGTATTAGAAGTTCACTCCAAACTTAAACACCTCAAGCCTTTTTCAGGGAATTAATTCTAGAACTTCTACTAGGTTACTAAAGGATGAAAGAGTTAGTCTTGATTATTACAGAGCTGGATCTTCAGGTTGAAGTTTATGTATCAAAATTCTGGGAAGAAGAGAAATCTGCTAGACTTTTCTTTGTCTGTTATGCAATTAACACCCACCTACCTATATGATCCCTAAAACAGACTTGAAAATCTTAATCTAAACTGAAAGTTCCTTATAAATCCCAGAAGAGAAAGATTTTATTAAAACTTTCCACTGCAGTTGGTTTTCTTGTTAGTTGTTCTAACATTTCCATTATGATAAAACCTGTGTCACAAAATTTGCAATATTGTCTGCTATTGCTAGAATTCTTGAAACAGTTCATCATCTCCTCCCAAAACAGTTTATCAATAGGTCTGACAGGTCCAATGCCACTCTATGGTACAAATATTAAAATGTTGAAAATATCTAGCCCAAGAAGAAAACTTAGTTCTTTTCATTCAATCAACCCTGTATATGTCAGTCACTATTTAGTAAGTGAAAAAAAAAAAAAGAAAAAATAATGTATTAATATATTGCAATACTTTTTCACATCTGGGTTATAATTTAAATTAGTTATGGTTAATGCATTTGCTTTGCTCATTTTAATTAAGTACTTATGAAGATAATTCCATCAAAGTAGAACATTAAATTATCACCATTCAGCCATACTCAACATACAGGTAAGCATCATTTCCCATAAATAGTGGTATTTTATAAAGTCCATGCCCCATTCTCTGGACTAGAAAAAAAATGCATACTGGATACAATGAAATGATACCAGTATAGGTTTTTTTTTTTTATTTATTGTCACTAAATTTCTTTTTCCAGTGTTCCAAGATTCATTCCCCATTCCCCACACCCAGTACAGTTTTTAAAACAGAAGCATCTATTTTTGATATATGTATCTGCTGGGCTCTGTCCACAGTCAAAGCTGCATTCTTTTGATGGTCCAGTCAACCGAGATAGGCCTGGTCTACAGACACACATAAGACCTACTGAGTTTTTACACTTGCTTAGGTTGCTTGTGGGAGAAGAATGGGGCAAAAGAATTCTGGGGTCATATCAGAGGTAAGTTTATAGGATATTGGCCTAAAAAAAAAAAATGGGAGAAGACTAGCTTCTAGCCTGAAGACAAAAAGGCAAGCTACATCAACTAGTCTCAGGTCAGTTTAAGCACAGAACAAAGGAAGTAGGGGCAGAGCGAGAAGCAGGAGTGAGAGCAGACAGTCACCGCGTTATGGGAGCTGGGGTAGAATGTAATAGTCCCTGTGTTTTCACCCATGACATTCTCTGCGCTCGCCTACAGAGTCACCGACCATCTCATCCTGGTTTACGTGAGACTTTCTTGGGTTAGCCCTGAAAATGTTAAAGGTTGTCTAGGTTGTTACTCACAGGCTGTTCCTACTTTTTTGGTGGTTTAAAATTTCTTAGACAACACGATCCAAAGTTCAATTGATGGTTCAACTTTACCCTTAGCCCATGACCACAGAACAGCCAGCTCTGCCAAATGTGTCCGGCACTGCAGATGAAATATACATAAAAATAATTCTTTCTAATGCAGTGTCCAGATCTTAGGTTTTTGGAAAATCTAAAAAGAGTTGGGAAGGCTGTAAATACACCTTTTTCTTAGAGTACAGCCAGCGACCATTAATAACAACACAAGTCATGATACAGTGATGAGGCAGACAGGTTTCCCTGGGTGTGAGCTTCTGGCCATAGGTGCACAGTGAGGAAGAAAGAACCAATACAGACTCTGAGGACAGTTTGTAATGACTGGTCCCAGGCTTTCAAAGCATAAGTCATGGCAAAACAAGAGGAACATGCATGCGCGTGCGCACACACACACACACACACACACACACACACACACACACAAACACCCCTTCCTAGAACAAAACCAGCTTTAATTCTGTTGGGGAGGGGGGGAGGTGGATCCCAAAGGTTTTCAGTGATCTTCTCTTTATTTTTATATAAATCCCTGTAAGCCAGTTAATCCTCTTAATTTCCCTAACCTCATTTACATCTCCAATGCTAATTTCCCAACAGGTTCTAAAATCCCTGGATGAGATATTTCCTTAGCCTTGCTTCTCTTGTATTTGCCTCCCCCAATCCTTCTAATTTCAGCTAGAATTTCTCCTGCAGCCTACTCCTAAATCTGGCTCTCCCATGTACTCTACAAGGTGAGAGGTGGTTTCCTCTAATGACAGGGAACCAAGAAGAGGTGACAGAGAGGATTTAAGTTAACTTTGGGCCACATGGACATTTGGCGATAGTCTTTCAGGGCCTTGTATAAGTTCAAGTTTATAAACTCAAGAAAACAAGAAAAGAAATATGTATTCACTCCTCTAAACTGGATACATGGAGGAAATGTACAAAGCACACACACACACACACACACACACACACACACACACACACATTCAGTCCACACAGAGAAAGTCCACTCCAAATACTTGTCTTAATAATAATGTGTAGGGTGGGCACTGCAGAGTTGAATTTAAACATACTCTGTCAGTTTTAAAATATGAATGAATTGGATATTTTCATTTGCAGAATGATCCATGCATACACTACTATTGTTGTAAAGATCCTGGCCAGAGGGGAATTTCTCCATTTGCAACTGCTGTGGGGCCATCACACTATGGGGCAGGTAAAGGAAACAAAAATGAGGATTGAAGATTGTTTCCTTTTTTTCTTTTTGTATTTTTTCAAGTCTCTTTCCATAGAGCTTCAAATATCCACAGGAGCCTGTATCGCTCCCCAGTTCCACCATCGAATGAAAATGGTCCAAAGTAGGCTTCAGACTAGACAAAGAGAAAACAACTGTGGACTTTCCAGGAGGTATAACCCTGCTTCATGCCAGGTCAAGTGGGTTAACATGATAGAAATTCAGCAAACCATCAGAGGACCCATCACATTATAGGTGTCTCTTTTTTTTTTTCCCCTATATTACTAAATGTTTTCTCCACATAAACATTCGCATAACCTTTTTTGTCTATTATGTGTTAAGATCCCTGTATTAAGCCCAGGGATAGCAAATATTCTTCTATTCATCTTCATTCTTTTTGCAGAGCTTGGCCCAGGGTTTTTGAATATAATAAAGCTTAATGAATATTTATAATGTGAATGGGACAATCTGAACATATATGAAGTATAGTGGTTGAAAGAGAGATAAAGAACTGTTGGTCTCTATCTAGAAACAGAATATTAGGATAGCTTTGGTTTTTGTTTGTTTAGCTAGTTCAATTTTTTTTAAACCTGAAATTAGTTGTTAGTATTTAAAATTAAGAAATTATACATTCAAGTAAATGTTTCTTATAGACCTCTCCTGATTTAACCGGAAATCTGATGGCACTGGGTCAGCTTTCCCACCTGCCAACAACTCGCTGGAGTGAACACCCCCTTTAGGATGGTTATGTGCTCTTCGACTTGCCACAGGCTTCCCTATTCCCTATCCCCTATTATATACCCCAGGCCTCCTTTACTCATTTGACCTCGAAGTTTCAGTTTATGCTTGTGTGAAAAAAGAAATCAGCTTGAGAGACAGTACAAGACATATCACAGATGGGCTTTAGTGGACCCTTAATTCCCTGGCCATTTTATATAAAATTGTGTATGAGTTTATATGTGGTTTTTTTCTCAGGGATAGTTTCACCACATTTTTTGAAGAATGTATATCTCAAAAAATAAACAAACAAACAAATAAATAAATAAGAAGAATCATGGGACCAGTCAGACACTCAATAAACAAGAATTCAGGGAACAGAGCACCTGGGTGGCTCAGTGGGTTAAGCCTCTGCCTTTGGCTCAAGTCATGATCTCAGCGTCCTCGGATCGAGGCCCACATCGGGCTTTCTGCCTAGTGGGGAACCTGCATCCTCCTCTCTCTGCCTGCCTCTCTGCCTACTTGTGATCTCTCTCTCTCTGTCAAATAAATAAATGAAATCTTAAAAAAAAAAAAGAATTCAGGGAACTCTATGCAGAGCCCTAAGATTTCCCAGGTCCTTCAAAACCTAAATTTCTTAAATTATGTATGTAGACATATATACACATGCACACAGGTGTGCACATACTGACTTTAACAAAGTCTGCACACATACCAAATAATTAGTCAAGGGTTGATCAAAGTCAAAGGCATCCTGACTTAATTTGTCATTGACTTAAAACTGCATGATTCTCTCTCAATATCAATGCTCCACTGAAACACACATTTCACTGCAGCAATTTTCTTGGTCTCTGATAGACTCTTAGCCTCCATACATCAGCCAAGAGAAGGGAATCCAAGGAAAGAAAAAGCTTTCTTGTGATGAAAAACTTCCCAACCTAAAACTAAAATTCCAAACATTGCTTGCCATCCTCTTTCTAAACACCTCCAATTTATACAAAGTGTGACATTTGAGAAAATCAAAGGGTTTAATATTGACTCAACTCAATTCAAAGTATCCTTCTGATTAAATATACAAGAACTTTCTTTGGTATTTAATGACCCTTGAAGCTAGATGAAATTTTCTAAGAAATTTCCTAAGAAGCTGGAGCCTCTCCTTTGTTTAAAAACTTTTTTGTTTGTTTGTTCATTTTGATATTTTAGAGTAAGGTGCATATACCCCTGACCAGTGCTTTCTATGTTCTGTGCAGGTACATTCATACCACTTGGACCAAAAAAAAAAAAAAAAATCTGTTAATGGGACACCTGGGTGGCTCAGTCAGTTAAGCATCTGCCTTGGGCTCAGTTCATGATCCCAGGGTCCGGGGCGGGGGGGGGGTCTTTGCTCATCAGGGAATCTGCTTCTTCCTCCACCTGCCACTCCCCCTGCTTGTGCTCTCTCTATCTCTCTCTGACCAATAAATAAAATCTTTAAAAAAATCCATTAAAACTAGGGGAAACTTTTATCCAACTAATGGATTGCTACTGAGATAAATTTTAGAATTGTGAAAACAAGAAGGGGCACTTGGGTGGCTCAGTTGGTTAAGCGACTGCCTTCGGCTCAGGTCATGATCCCGGAGACCCGGGATCAAGTCCCACGTCGGGCTCCCTGCTCAGCGGACAGCCTGCTTCTCCCTCTCTCACTCCCCCTGTTTGTGTTCCCTCTCTAGCTGTGTTTCTCTGTCAAATAAATAAAATCTTAAAAAACAAAAAAACAAAAAAACAAAAAAACAAGAAAACAAGCAAGCCCAAATGGAGTCATCTATGCTTAGCCACATGTTACCAATTATACTTCTTGTCCTCCCAGAAGTAGAATCTTAAACCAGTCCATCAGGAGTAGCCTGATCAATAGTAGTTAGGTAGGTAGTCTCCCCTGACAAACTTCTGCCATCCCCTGTACCAAAGAAACCTTTTTTTTTGACAGTATTTTTTTGACAGTTTAACTTCCTTATTCCTGTTCCTTTCTGCCTATAAAAGTCTTTCATTTTCTATAGCTCCTCAGAGCTCCTTCCTGTCTGCCTGATTGAATGCTACACCACTCAAATTGATTTTTGCTTAAAAACCCTTAAAATTTTTAATATACCTTAGTTTTATCTTTTAAGAGAATTTAAGAAGTCACCAACAAGAGGATGTGGTTTCCTGGAATATTATAACAAATATGTTTTGAGAAATGAGAACCATCCTATTTGAAACACCTTCATATATTCAGTTTTCTGCACAGAGAGGAGTATCTTCTAAAACTGAAAAATATTAACAGGGAAATCTTAGCAAGAATGGCTACAGCTATTGATGCCAAGTTGGGGTGGGGGATAAATGGGCAAAGGAGTTCATTTTTAATATTACTAAAGATGTTTCTTCAGATTGAGAAAGCAAAGCTCATGAGCTAGGAAGGATAGAGCATACACAAAGTTCCGTTTCATACATATACATACCTAAATGTTCTAGATGGGACTTAACCACATATAGACATTCAGATGGTAGGGCAATAGACTTGTGCTGTTCCATTCTTAAAACTTTAAAATTGTGGTTTTAAGCAGGTTTCTATCATAACGAAATGTATAGCACTGTAGATCTCACAAAGCATTATCATATAAATTATGCCTGCTACCCGATCATTACAAGCTAAGAGAAGTCACAATCAGTGACGGAGTTATAATCCATGATGAGATACACATGCACACTCATATATCCACACACAAACCTGAACAACTCACACACACTGGAATGTGTAGACACACACTGTTCACACACACTCACACATTCACACATGCTCACAGTTATATGCAGGTATATACTCACCAACACACTTACCCATCCAATACACTCACACAGGAGTACGTTTTTGAAATTCGTAGGGGTCTCATCTGTTGGCTTTCTACAACTGTACTAAGATTCATTTCCCAAATCAGAACAGGCTGACAAGGATTTACCCACCTAAATGCTCCCAGCGTAAATCCCTAAATTAAAGAAGAGGAAGAGAGAGAGCTGCAATCCATTTCCAATTAGAAGATTTGTCATTCTGAGAGTTTGGTCTTTAACCTTTCCATATTTTGGATGTCTCTTCTTTGATAAAGGGCAGGCTCCTTGCTCCATGGTGATGAGCCTTTGTCATAGAATAGGATATCTGTTAGATTTCTGGTATACCTGGGTCCTGAGTTGTAGTTACAATGTTCCTAAACAGAGGCAAAGACCTTCAGTGGGAGGAACATGTAGGCGTGGCACCCTGGAGAACAAGGATTTGCATAAAGGTCTTTCTGTCATCTGATTCAATGAACAGTCACCCAAATCTGACCTCTCAGTCCCTTCATAGGCATCTAACTTTATGTCCCTTCAGAAGGCAAAACTCTCCATTTTATAATTTTAAGTTACTTTTAAAAAAGTCAGAGCAAAAATGAGCCACATGGAGAGACCATACGGAGTGTAGGTGGAAAGATTAAAATTGAAGCATAATTCACTGTCTAATGTACATTTCCTTGCAGCAACTCTGCTCTCTCCACCTCCCTGAAGCTCCCTTCTTCATCATATTCTCTCTAATATTTCTGTGTGGTTCACCCACATCATTTTTCTCTTAGATCTTCAGGGAGCTGTGCCGGGTAATGAAATCTCCAGTTTGCTAATGGGCAATAAAATAATAGTCGGAGTTGCACGCTGACCCATATTTCACGTGTTAATTTGTGTCAGTCACAGGGACACCTTCTTTTTCTGTTAAATGTTTCTATCCTGGGTGAAATAATAAATGAAACACCTCAGACAAATCACGGACACAAACGACTAGTAGTAAAGGAGCAGCTGTCTCTCTGTTCTTACCACATGCAAAGACATTTATCTTGTTCTAATCGGCATGGATAGTAATTGTGAGTCGTGAAACAACTACTAAATAAAAGGATCCTTTAGTCTGTACCTTTGCATTCCAAGGAACTACTGCCACCTGTTTATTTTTTTTTCTCTCTTTGTTGTATTTTAGCCTCAGAGAAACCCAAAAGGATGACATAAAATGGAACCTTTGCTGTGATAGGAAAGTATATAAGGGAAGGGATTTCATCTGGAGTGTCTGACTGGATAGGGTTGACCTGTCCCTTCTCATGTTTCAGCAGTGCCTAGAACGGACATGGGAGGAATGATTCTCTGAGGCTGATTCGGATTACCAAATAGGTATGTTCTAGGAAGAGACCCTCAACCTCTTGGCTCTTGCACTTTATGGCCGTAGATCAAACCAACAACATGCCTAGAAAGCACGTTATTGAATTATAAGCACTCTTCCCTGTCCCAAAAAGACTCTGGCATTTTATTAATTGAAAACATTAGATGTCAGTCATATTCTTCTGTATAAGGAAATTTTTGTTAAGGCTTATTCTCCCCCCCTTACTTTCCAAGTTTTTTATTGATATTTTTACCTATAGATCTATCCATTATATAGATATCTATATCTAGTATTTCAGTCCCTACCCCGTGTTAGGCTAAGTGTTTTATATGAATTATCCCAGTTATACTTCCAGATATTTTGTCATTCTTATGTCCATTTTATAGATGGGAAAGCTGAGGTTAGAGAAACAAGGCAAATTACCCCATGTCAAACAGTGATAAAGTGAGCCATTGTACCCACAGCTGTCTGACACTAAATTATCGCATCTTTTTATTCACTATCATGATATAAAGGAGGCAAAATCATATAGATACTAAATCACTGTGTATAACAAGAGTCTAAATTAATAGTGGGCATTGTTCAGGGTTATATAGTTTCCACAGCTTTGTGGCACATATATCGCCCAAACCTCACAACTACCAAGAATGATAGATAAGTTTTCATCATCCCCATTTGATGGATGAGAACCTTGAAATGATGGGTCAAAAGACTTTACAAAATCACAACATCAGGGCGCCTGGGTGGCTCAATTGGTTAAGCGACTGCCTTCAGCTCAGGTCATGATCCCGGAGACCCGGGTTCGAGCCCCATATCGGGCTCCCTGCTCAGCAGGAAGCCTGCTTCTCCCTCTCTCATTCCCCCTGCTTGTGTTCCCTCTCTTGCTGTGTTTCTCTCTGCCAAATAAATAAATAAAATCTTTGAAAAAAAAAATCACAACATCTATGGAACACCCCAACCCACAGTCATGCAAACCTAATATAATGCAGTAGAAGGAAGACTCTCGCATTTTGATAATCTGTGATCTGTCATTTCCTGTGGGTGATATCTTATGAGCTAATTTATAGGTGCCATAGGTCCTCAAGCAAATTTAAACTAGACAGAATGATGAATGACGTTATTGGCAGTACATTGCAGAAGTGCAAGAGGAAGTATGTACATTTTATCCACAAAAGTAAGAAGTGAAGAAAATCTTCACACCACGCGATAGTGGTGGAAATAAATGCAATGACGGAAATCTTTGGTGTAAATGTAGGATAATGTTTTTTGCCAAAGAACTCATCAAAATCATCTGGACAATGATAGGCACAATCGGAGTAGTCTTTCCCCAAATGTCCATTGTTTATCTTGACCAGTTTCTTGACTCCAAAATAATGAGAGGAAATCTGTCCAAGTTCTTGGAGTGATAGCCCTGTGACCAGATGGGAGCTAGTTCTCAGTGGGAGCAACAGTAGACCCCAATTTGTTAAGGAACTTACAAATGTCAATGGTGACGATGCACACATACAACTGTGTTCAGATATCAGTGTTAAGTAGATATCCAAAGTTCAGAACAGAGTAAATACTTATCCAATTCATAACAAAGTACTTGGAATGCAAATATATGACATATTAGTAGAGAAAAACTGTCTTCAAGATGCCCCCACTGAAATTAAGCAGCTAAGGACATTTAAATTGCCTACGCATTTCATCTTATTTTGTAGTTCAGTGTACTTGTATTAAGCTAAGTCTCTTTTGGAATATCTTTACTGTACCAGAAAAGCTACGGGGACATTTCAGCATATGGTATAAGAAAGAGCACCTGAAGTCTATTGTTCTTCTCTCTTGAATATTAAGCACTGAGCTTTCTTTATAGTTAACATTCATTTTTCTTCAGCTTTATAGCTTGATGCTTCCTGTCACCCATTTCAATAAGCATTTCTTGAAAATCATTACTCATCACTGATTTTTCCCCCACTTTGGTTGCTGTTTACTGGCCAAGAGTATACCGATGTCATTTAACCTCATAAGTTTTATGCTAAGACAAAGACTACTTCTTCTTAATTACTCACATACAGAATTCAGAGTTGGAAGAAATCTTACCGGTTTTCTACTTGACTTCCTTCATTTTGTTGGTGAGGAAACTGAGGCAACTTGATTGGTTAACTGGCATGCCCATGTAGCATTATTAAAGGGCTGATATCAGAATAGACCCACTCTTTCCTTCCCCTTTTTATTTCTCCACACTGTTGTACTCCCATGGGAATATGCACATTCCCCAGACATTTGAAAGCAGGTTAGCTGAAAGTTAATTACTATTCAACATTTGTTACTGAATGAACAGAGAAATCCACACTGTGGAGAGAGAAAGATGGGTTGGATGCTGGTGTCTTTAATCTGCCATGTCCAAATGTCCCTTTTTTTTCCTGGGAGCCCCTGCTAACTTCAAGTAAATATATATGTTCCCTTGGTGTTGAATGGATTAGAGAAGGCAAATGATGAGTTCATAAAGCTTTGGATGGGAAAAAATAAATATCTCATGTGATGTGAGGGCTCAAGGATTCCCTGTCCAGACCGGATTAGCAATCTCTGTGTAATGCAGGGAAGACACAGCTGCTGTAGGGTGCTAACTTCCATCTGGAAAGTATTTTCCTAGCTCAGTGAGATGTGAGGCTTTAATGAGGTGAGTCAAAGAGCACCCTGGGGGTATTTTCCACTCCAAGAAATAATGTTACCTTCCAGATGGTAAATTTTAAGTACATATAAATTCACAATACCCTTCTCAATTTGTGGCCATTACTTTTAAGATTTATTTTTTTATTATTATTATTTGATAAAAGAGACACAGTGAGAGAGTGAACACAAGCAGGAGGAGTGGGAGAAAGAAACAGGCTTTCCACAGAGCAGGGAGCCTGATGCGGGGCTCAATCCCAGAACCCTGGGATCATGACCTGAGTCGAAGGCAGACGGTTAACAACTGAGCCACGCAGGAGCCTCTATGCCAGAAGTAATAAACTAGAAACTAGAAGGAATAAACTAGAAAAATAGAAGGAAGTAATAAATGCAAAATTTACAGAACTACCTATGCCTTTTATTTTTTTATCCTGCTTCCTAAAATCTAAAGACCATCAAGCTAATGAGCAGAAAGAAAAAGAGCAGAGAAGCTAGTTCTGCTTTATTCATTTATTAATTAATACTTGAATTGGTTATATTCATGGTTAACACCTTCATTTTGGAAAGCTTTAATGATTAATTTGTTCTTAGAAATACTAAGTAAATACAAATTATGTTTCAACCTTATAACAACATGAATTTAACACTAACCAATGTGTTTTTAGTGGTTAGGTTTTGGGTTAGGTGCTTTGTACCATGACTCATCTCTTTTTCTCTTTGTAACCACTAGGTAAAGAAAGTTATCATTGCCTTTCTCTATTTCTCTCTCTCCCTCCCTCTCTCTCCTTCCTCCCTCTCTCTTTTTTTTTAACAGAGAAGGACAAAGACTTAGACTAAGTAACCTAGCTCATACAACTAATAGACGGAAAGACCATTTATTATGCATTTCTGAGTCCAATTCTTAGGCCCCAGAGGGAGGATGAAAACAGCACTGCTTAGATGCTATGTATGTGTTACATGACCAGCTCTACTGATATCAAACATTGTCTGACTCCAGGGCAGAGAAGAGAGGAATTTAAAGAAATCCCTTTTTAAAATGTGATGGCAAATGGGGATAGAAGGGTAATGGTTTAGAGTATTCCAAAGCAACTCTATAGATTCCTAGATCTAGTTATTTCTAATTTTGTTTCAACAAGAATTTAAATTGTGCATGTCTTGAGACTGACCCCTGTGCATCAATGACCCAGTTAGCTGGGAGCAAGACTAGTAACACACCCAGAATAGTTTGTCATTCTCTCCTGTCACTGCTACGATCAGTAACTCTCATGAAATGATAAACTTAGTTTCCTGTTGAAAAGTGGCTTAGAAAACAAAGCTGCTTACCCATCCTCATTCCTGTACTACACAGAAAATGAGGTAGCTTAAGAAGTGACAGTTCTTGGCCATGATAGCAAACAAAACAAAACTCTCTATAACTGACTTCCATTTGGCAGATCTTAAGGGATCAGTCACAGTTTATAGGGACTAGCACAGAAATAGTGATGCTTGCAAACTGATGCTATAACCCTTATGCATTTCAAAATAAGATAGGTTTTGGGTCTCTACATGCAAAATAATGAAATTGGACCCCCTAACTGAAACTGTACACAAAACATAATTAAAATGGATAAAAAACCATGTAAGAGTATATATTATAATGTAAGAGTGAGTATTAGAAGTAAAAAATCTTAGAATAAAAACAGAGGTATAAATCTTAGTGATGGGTAGATTAGGCAGTGACTTTTGGGATGTGATCACAAAAGCAGTGACAGGAAAAAAAATAAATTAAATTTTGGCAAATTTTGAAACTTTTTTTGCACCAAAGGATGTTACAAAGAAAGCAAAAAGACAACTCACAGGAGAAAATATTTGTGAATTATAGATGTAATAAGGGTCTTGAATCCATAATACACACACACAAATCAACATGCAACAAAAGAAAGACATATAACCTAATTTAAAAATTGCCCAAGGCTTGAATGAGCATTTCTCCAAAGGAGATATGCAAAAGGCCAATAACACATAAAAAGTTGTTCATCACTAATCATTAGAAAAATTCAAATCAAAACCACAATGAGATACTGCTGAGATGACGAAGATGACAATGATGATGAAAATAATAATGATAGTAATGACTGTTGTCAAGGCTGTGGGGGAATTATAATTGTCTTACATTGCTAGTACTAATGGAAATGGTGCAACCACTGTAGAAAACAGTTTAACAATGCCCCAAAAAGCTGAACAAAAACTTATCGTATCAACTAAGGAACTCTACTCAGTAATAGAGTCTGACTCCATTTTTTTGATGTTCGCTGACAGCTTTTAAGTCTTAATTCTTCCCTCTTCCACCTGTACCTGACATCTGGGTAAATGGATAAGAAGGCATGACTATTCTCTCTTTTGGCACTGCGGAGCGATTCAAACTTCTTCCCTCCTGTGGAAATCATCATTTTGGCTCCACTTCCTACGCACACTCAAACCCCTGAGCCTTTTCTCTCTCTCTTAAGCAATATTTGGACCTGGGAGCTCTGCCCTGCTCTTCCTAGAAAGCCTCATTATAATGAAATTTCTTATACCTTCTCAGTACATGTGTTGCGTTACCATTGGTCTTGATATGCCAACCAAATTTTGGCTGGGTGGTGTTCATCCCATTTCTACATGTTGACCACAGTATACTCCTACTATATGCCCAAGAGAACTGAAAGCACATGTTCATACAAAACTTGTACATGAATATTCACAGCTGTATTACTCATAATGGCCAAAAAATTAAAAAAAAAAAGTCCATCAACTGGAGAATAAACAATTAAAATGTACAATATTCCACAATGGAGAATTAAACATAAAAAGGAATGAAGTTCTGATACATTACATGTCATGAATAAACTTTAAAATATTACACTAAGTGGAAGAAACCTGTCCCAAAAAGTCATATGTTATATGATTCCATTTACATTAAATGTTGAGAATAGGAAACTCCATAGAGATAGAAAAGATTAGTGTTTGTCAGGAGCTAGGAAGATGGGAATAATAAGGAGTGACTGCTTCATAGATTTGGGGTTTTTTGGGGGTTATAAAAATGTTCTCAAATTTTATATGGTAATGGTTGTGAATATATTAAAAACCACCAAACTATACATAGTAAAATAACAAATTTCATATTTTCTGAATTATATATCAATAAAAAATAATTTATTTTTAATTAAGAGAGATTACCCTGGTTTATCTCCTGGAAGCAAGCAGAGCATTGGTAATCCTTCTCCTTGCTCAAAATACTGCTTATTAATCACAGAATTCAAATTCAGTTCCCTATAATTTTTGATAGGATGGTATATAATCAAACTCAATCCTTGTCTGTTTTTATTTTTCATTACTCCTCTTGACCTCATATGTTCCAGAAAAAAACAAATTTGAGCAGACTTCCTTTCTTATTTACTTTTTTTGTATGTCCCTATACTTAGGATGAATCTATCTTTGCTCTTTGAGCCCTTTGTCTTTTGAGGTCAAATTATAAAACTAACCCCATCTCCTCTGTAGGGCTCTTTTCCCCTTTCTGATCTCCCAAAGCATTTTATCAATAGATCTCTCCCATGGTACATTTCCCTCTCAGCTTTGTACCGAAGACTTATTTTTGTCCCTGTCATAACTTTTCTTCTTCATGCTAAAATCCTTGGAAGAAAAAAAAAAATTCCTGGGAGCAAAGCAAAATAAATACTTTTCTTAAGCTTCTCTCTCTCTCTCTCTCTCTCTCTCTCTCTCTCTTTAATATATATACTAAAAACAAATGTATTCATGAAAAGGTGAGTTAGAGAGCAGGTGAATAAATTGCAATTTGAATAATCTCACGAAATGTTCTGGGAATGGGCAAAAGGGAAATGATCTGCCTAAAATTTGCAGTTTAGCTTGAATTCCTCTTTCATTTATTTATTTATTTTTCACCTTGAAATAGTTCTTTTTGAAAATTTCTAGCATTCCTTATATGATGATTAGTAAGTTACCTGGAGACATTTTACCTTTTTATTCATCTCAGAAAGCTCTATGGTATCATTTTGTGATGAGTACAGATTTATAGTAAGGAATTAAATCTTGAACTTTTGTTCCTTCACACTGTACATACTAATCAAGTACCTTCTATGTGTTAGACATTGTCCTGGGCGCCATGCACCTTAGAGTGAACTCTGCACGGGGAATATGGATCCTGCTGGGAGAAGAATACTCCAGGCAGAGGAAGTAAGTCCAAAGCCCTAAATACAGAAAGGTGCTTAGCTTGCTGGATCAGAAATAAAGAAGCTGGAATGACTGAAGAATTGCAAGCAATAGGGAGAGATTTTGTAATGAGTTTGAAGAGTTTGAAGAGTTTGAAGATTATACAGTGTTTGGCAGGCCTTCGTGGGGAGTATAAATTCTATGCTAAGAGCAATGGGAAACCACCGAAGGGATTGAAGTAGTGGCATATGCAGAAGCAATCCAGCCTTTGGAAAGTTAATTCCATTAACTCGGCATGCTGCTATGGAGGAAATGCTCTGGATAGAAGAAAAGTGGAATCAGAATGGTTGGTAGGATGTTTTGTGTTAATTCAAATGAGAGTTCATGGCATCTTGGACCAAGTGGAAGTACAGAAGTGTATAGATACAAGTTGAATTTTGTATTAAGAAGTAATAGAATTTCTGTGTTAATTACTAAGATGGAAAAATGCCCTTTGCCGGTCATTAACATAATGTTACTATGGCTCTGAATAGTTTTGCAGACTCTAAGACTGGAAATCCAGAGATATGGATAGTGGCTTTTATGACAGAGAGGCTATAAATGCATTGTGAAAGATTCCAGAAGGCATGGACTTTGTCTTACTGGACTATCCAGTATCCATAACACTGTTTGGTATACAGTTGACACTCAATAAGGCTTTAATGAATAAAACAGAATTTACCAAGGACCTATAGCTGCATGATTAACTCATCAGATGGGATATGGTTCAGATGGCATATTCTATTATCTGGGGATAAGCAGTAATTTACAGGTTTATTTCTACCATCTTCTGTGATAACTCCAAATGCACTTATATTAACAACTGGTATCACTGAAGCATTCTGGGAGGCATGATAGTACAGGGGAGGGGTGTTTAGAGTATTTAGAATCAGTCAGAAATAATTTTGAATAATAATTTCATCACTTAATATCTCTCTGACCATGAAAACTTTACTAAATCTCTTTCAGCTTGTATAGCAATCCGAAAATTGAAGGTATTAAGGACATTCCTTGAACATACATAGTGAGATCCAATTGTACATAAACATATGAAAAGTACCAAGTATAGTTGCACCCAATAAATGACGGCTCTTAAAAGGGAGTTCTAGAGTCCTTGCCTAACCTAGAAATTGGTAACCAGAGATTTACCTCCAGACTAATTTAAGGTGACATTTCCTGTAGAAAAAGTCTCTCAGAGTGTAAACCTTTAACTCCAACTCATTAGACTCACCATGAGAGTCTGTAACAGTTTTACATTCTAGAGCTTCTCCCAGCAGGATGAGCTAGAATCTCTGAGACTCTTCCCTAAATCAAAGAGTTCCAACTACCCACAAAATGTTATACATCCTGAAGCTTGAGACTATGGTTTCATGAGCTCTTGATAAAAATCTATGTCCTCAGTTCCAAAAGTTTTCTATTGTTCTACCTCATAAAGATCTCTTGAAATAGTTAACATGTAACTGTTGGTGATTTTATTGATAGAGATCATCTTCCACTAGTTAGTTGTACTTCTGTCCATGTTTGGATTGCAAAGAAGTGAACAATGAATACAATAGCAAGTCTTTTACACATCATCATTAGCTTTACCAATCCAACTCATACAGAAATGGAACAAAGTCAATTCTGCTTTTAGTCTAACTTCTAAATTGCCATAGCAATCACATGATTCTCCCAACTATTTCTATCACAAAGAGTTCAGCTTATCAAAGAGCACATCTGGAAGTCAGCCTGTCTAAAAGTTTCAAGGCCAGAAAAAAAAAATCAATTAGAGTCTAATAACCTGCTTAGTTTTTTAAACAAAAATTTTAACTGGCCCCTATAATACCTTCCTGAAACATGCTCTTCAAAGACTGTCTGAATTCCACTCTTCTGCTCTTTCTTTTATGATGACTGGCTTTTAGATGCTTTGATTCTGTGATTCTCTCTCTTCTTTTCTCCCAGGAGAGTTTTTCTATTTATGTTTCTCTTGCCTGCCTGGACCTCTTTGTTCATTTTCCCCTTGTCTTTCTCATTCACTCTAAACCACTGCCCTCTTCACCACTGAATCTTTCTCCTCTTTCTTTGCCTTAGGCCAAGAGTATAGCATGCTCTCCTATCCAATATAATACATTAAAAGCAAAGGAAGGTAAATTAGCCTTAAAAAATTATCATATATTGGGCACCTGGGTGGCTCAGTGGGTTAAAGCCTCTGCCTTCTGCTCAGGTCATGATCCCAGGGTCCTGGGTCCTGGGTCCGCTGAGCAGAGAGCCTGCTTCCTCCTCTCTCTCTGCCTATGTGTGATCTCTCTCTCTCTGTCAAATAAATAAATAAAATCTTTAAAAAAAAAGATTATCATATATTAATTGTACCTCAGTAAGGTTTTTCTAAATTATCATATTTCATAGAGACAGAAGAAATCATAATCAGTTAGGCCGCTTTCTATCCCCAACACCTTTATATAAAACCTCTACATTTTGTTTTATATCAGGGAGATTCATCAGAAACCATGCATTTCCTGGACAGGACATTGTCTCTGAGCACGTACTCAGCCTTTCTCTTGTGTACCTATTTTATCTACTGTGAGTAATACAATAATTAAAAGGGTGAAAAGGACAGCAAAGGAAACAGTCAACTAAACAAACAGGCAACCCACAGAATGGGAGAGGATATTTGCAAATGACACTACAGACAAAGGGCTGATATCCAAGATCTATAAAGAACTCCTCAAACTCAACACCCAAAAAGATGATCACATAAAAAAATGGGCAAGGGACACGAAGAGGCACTTCTCCATAGAAGATATACAAATGGCTAACAGACACGTGAAAAAAATGTTCGTCATTTACTAGCTATCAGGGAAATTCAAATCAAAATCACACTGAGATACCATCTTACACCAGTTAGAATGGCCAAATAAACAAGACAGGAAATAACAAGTGTTGGAGAGGCTGTGAAGAAGGGGAACCCTCTTACCCTGTTGGTGGGAATGTAAGTTGGTGCAGCCGCTTTGGAAAACAGTGTGGAGATTCCTTAAAAAATTAAAAATAGAGCTTACCCTATGACCCTGCAATTGCACTACTGGGTATTTAACCCAAAGATACAGATGTAGTGAAAAGAAGGGCCATATGCACCCCAATATTCATTGCAGCAATGGCCACAATCACCAAACCATGGAAAGAGCCAAGGTGCCCTTCAACAGATGAAGGGATAAAGAAGACATGGTACATATACACAATAGAATATTATGCCTCCATCAGAAAGGATGAGTACCCAAATTTTGTAGCAACATGGACTGGAAGAGATTATGCTGAGTGAAATATGCCAAACAAAGTCAAGTATCATATGGTTTCACTTACTTGTGGAGCATAAGGAGTAATATAGAGGACAGTAGGAGAAGGAAAGGAAATAGGAAGTGGGGTAAATTAGGGAGGGAAACGAGACTTTGGACTCAGAAACAAACTGAGGGTCTTGGAGGGGAGAGGGTAGGGGGATGGGTGAGCCTGGTGGTGGGTAATTGAGGGCACTTATCACATGGAGCACTGTGTGTGGTGCATCAACAATGAATCTTGGAACACCAAAAAAAATTTTTTTTAAATAAAAATATTAAAAAAACTAAATAAAAGGGTGAAAGGAGAAGGGAGAAGTCTGAAGAATTATTACTTCCTCTGTTTGAAAGGCATTGTTTAAAATTCTGTAAAACCTCAGGGAAAATGCCTTCTTCACAGAAAAACTTTGGGGCTAAATTCTGATCGAGTTCATGTGGAAAATAAAAAAAATCTCTTCTCAGTTAGAGTCACACATTCTCTTACCCAAACTTGTCATCTACATAAAGAAACTTGATGGCCAAAGACCTTAGAGCCAAATTCAGTGCCCTACTTTCTGCTCATTTCTTTTTGGCATCTGTTGTCGTCTATTCCATCTGCTTCCTTTAATGGTCTCTGTTCACTTTCATGTCTAAAAGTTTAATTTTGCTCCATATTTAAGTTATAAATCTAGTTAATTTCTTTAGAAGTTAAGCATGTTAAATGTCTCAAATTATTAAAGAAAAAAAATCTCATTTCTATACTACAATAGTTCTCAAATGCCCATCTGAAAAATGGTGATGAACAGAGATGAACTTTTCAGCACTCTGTGCTAAAAAGAGAAAAACAAAATCTGTAATTGTTAAATAAAAGTATATTTGTTAAAATGGAATATTTATTATTCTGAGATTTTTGTCTATACTGTTTATCTGGTATTTGATCATTCTGTTTAAAAAATTATATTAGCTTTTTGTTTTACCTATATATATTTTTAGTGAAATAAAAGTCAGCAATCCTGTGTCATTTCCCCATTTTCCTTTCTTTTTTTTTCCCTCTTTCTCTCCTCAACCAAATTTTACCAATCCATGAAACCTAATTCTATGGACCACTAGAAACATACTAAAAATTGAAAATTTGTTCCTCTGAAAATCAAGCAACAGCTTTCTTGGCTCTATTGGCTCAGAGCTACAAACCAGGCAAGAACTCCTGACTGTCGCTTCATGGACACATGTGGTGGAAGACTGTAGGACGACCCCCAGTTGCCCCTGCCTCCAGGTACACACACCCCTGTGACACCCCTCCCCTTGATTGTGGGCCGGACTAAAAGTTTGCTCATCAATATATTATGGCAAAAGTGAAAGGACATCACTCTCCTGATTTCATTATACAGGATTAAGTGCTCCTCTTGCTAGGACTCTCTCCCTTGCTGACTTTGAGATGGAAATAGGTCCATGTGGCAAGGAAGGAACTGAGGGCAGCCTCTGGCTGACAGCACAAAACTGAGACACTCAGCCCTAGAAGATGTAAAGAACGGAATTCTGCCAATAATGGAGGTGGATCCTTCCTCAGCCAAGGCCATGTGAAACTCCAGACCCAGCTGATGCCTTTCTTGTATCCTTGTGAAACTCTGAAGCAGAAGATACAGCTAAACCAAGCCTGGAGTCCTGATCTAGAAAAATGGTGAGATAGTAAACATGCATTTTCTAAATCAGTTCATTGCAATCTTGTCATATAGGAAGAGTTAATGAAATCAAGTAGAAACTGAATGAACTATACTGATTTGGAGACCTCTGAGAAAGTTCTAGACTGGAAAGTATTGGGATACTCAACTCAATAAAAGTCCGTGTTGCTTCTCATGTTTAATATGAGCAGTTCATATGTTTCTTTTCCTCTTTTTCCTACTTAAAATGTTTAAGTCTTCACAGTCAGTCATAATTATTTTTTTAAAGATTTTATTTATTTATTTGAGAGACAGAGAAAGATCACAAGTAGGCAGACAGAGACATAGGCCAAGAGAGAGGAGGAAGCAGGCTGCCTGCTGAGCAGAGAGCCAGATGCAGGCCTGGATCCCAGGACCCCAAGATCATGACCTGAGCAGAAGGCAGAGGCTTTAACCCACTGAGCCACTCAGGTGCCCAGTCATAATGATTTTTAACTCAAAAGAATATTTAATGCATTTTAACCGAACAATTTTAAGCACAATAATTTCCACTCATCTCCTGTGTTATGGGAAATACTTCAGAAACCCCACAGTTAGGGAGTTGTATAACTTTATTGTCATGTTAAGTCATTTTCACTGTTCACAGAGTCATATATTAGCGTGACTGGTCATCAAACAAAAATGCATGATCACAAATGTGAGCCGCTAATCCAGTTTTGAATCACAAGTCTAAATCAAATCTCTTCCTATGTATTTTCTGATCCTCAATTGTTTTGGAACCCCTATGAACATAATTGACTATTCACCTCGTTACCCATTCCCTCAATGACTTTTGACTGGAATAGAAAGGAACGCTATCATTTCTTACATTTTCAAGATGACTAATATTGCAATTCTCTGCAGAGAAAGACATCCAATTAATTTGATAAACATTTACCATGCAACTACATGGGAGGGAAGGTAGAAAACTGAATAGAGAGTATAAAACTGGCTCCCTATCCAAAGGAAGACATTCAGAGAAGGGAGTTTCCAAGGAATGTGATTTTTTTTTTTTTCTCCCTGGTTCCTTAACAAATAAGCCAAAGCCTTTTGAAAATGTTAAATATCCAGTGGTGGTGCTGGAAGATACTCAAGTATAACTATTTCTCACATGTCCACACTAGCTTACAAAGCCAAAGTTACTGATTAAAATATGTCACAAAGACATGTTCTATTTTCAGTACAAATCCCTAAACTAACTTGTGGTTTTCACTTATAAGTAATCATCTCCCATCGAATCAATTAAGGTTATTGATTTGAGTGCCTCTTCTTCTTTACTTTCTAATAGATCATTTGAGTCTCTATTGTTTTGTTTTTATTTACTGTTTTTGTTTTAATCAAGGCTCCTTTCTAATCTATAAGTAAACGAGCCAAACTAAATTGCTTCTCAGAAGATACATGATTTGGGGTGACGTTCTTTATTTGTCAAGATGCATAAAGAATAGCAACATAAAACATACTTTGCGGAAGACTGAAAAGCTGCGGAGAAGCCCAATTAAAGAACCACTTTAAGGGACTGTGGAGTTGGTGTTTTTCTACTGTAATTTGGAAAGCAACTTGTCTTTTGGATTGATTGATTCCTCTGGGAGGGAAGCCTGCCTTTTGGGATCAACAATGTGACTCAGTTAAATTTAACTCCACAAAACATATGGTCATCTTTTACCTGCTGGGACCATGCTGAACACTAGGGATGTGACCGCGGACAGACATGTAGGATTCCTGTCCTGTGGAGTGTACTCTTCAGAAGGAAGGCAGATACTAAATCATCACAAGTGTGAAGTGTTGTAAAAAGAGAAGCACAAGATATGGGAGCATGTTGGAAGGACATGTCACATGCTCTCACGTGTGAAGGAAACCAAATCTGGGAATTGTGAATTTTGTTGACTTACTAAAGCATTCCATCAAGGTAGGTACCATCCCAAAGAGAAGGCTTCTTGTGTTCACCAATGGACTTCCCATGTGCCATCAGCAGACAGCGAATATAGTGTTTTAGTCCCAGCCTTTTTTTGGGAATCAAACTGGTCTCTTACATCTCCTTAACTGCTCTCACTCTCCACCCCAGCCAGTTGTTGTAGGCACGGGACCATTAAACTGACCTATAGGTCACCTGAGTGAGGATCTACTATAGATGGGAAAAGTGCAGATACAAATCATGGATAAAAGTTTAGTTTTTCCACTTGGATGGATGTTTTAAAATTGGGGTCAGGAACTGCTGCAGCTTGCAATTTTACATTCCATTTGTGTGTGTGCATGGCCAAAAAAAGGGTAAAAGTAAAGGTATTAACAGTAAATCCTGGATCCAATCTCCATTGTACGTTATCTGATCCAGCACCCAACCACTCCCAACTACCCTCCTCCCAACCCAAATCATAAAAAAAATCTATGATTTGATATTCATTCATTCACTATTCATTGAACAGATACTTGTTGTATACCTAACCTATGCCTCTTACTATGCAAGGTGCTGGGGGTAAAATGGATGAAAAGTGAAACATAATCCCTGTTACTGAAGTATTTATATTCTAGGAAGAAACCATTGCTACTTATAGGTTGCATAAGGACCTGGGATAACATAGAGGGATTCAAGTATTAGGTAAATGAAAAAGTTCTGTCAGGTGTTATAAAGTTCCCTTCAGGCCTAAAGATTCTATAATTCCATGAAAATAAAATCAACATTGATACTAAGGTAGATATATCTTAGGTAAATAATACAGAAAGAGAAACATGCTTCAGTTTTCCAAAGTGATTAGATATACCCCAGATTTGATTCAGGATACTTCTCATTATTGATACATTCCTTTGGTGCTTTGAGAGTAGTACATAGAAATTAAGTGTTGAATTACACAGTTTCCTATGGGGAGAAATTAATCTGTCATGTGACTAGTTGCTCTGATTGGCTTTATTGTCTTTTCTTTAATACGATGAAACTTTGTTACATATTTCAGTGCAAATGCATTCTTTCTAATGACTGCTTGACCACTAAAACTTTCCCCAAATAATAAATAAAAATTTATTGCATTAAATCCAGGAAATCACTCTGCTAGGTACTGTGGCAGCATAAGGATGAATGGAAATCCAGGGTACCTGCCCTCAAGGAATTTATAATATCATGGGCAACACCCAGTATTGAGTTGAGTAGCTTCCTTCCAACATCATATGTGCCCAGAATCTCAAAATGTGACTTGGTTTGAATGTGACAGTCTTTGCACATGTAACTAATTAAGATGAAGTCATGCCGGTTTTGGATGGGCCATAGTCCAATGGCTGGTACTCTTACAGGAGAAAACAGACATACACACACACACACACACACACACACACACACACACACACCACACAGAGACAGATGGCCATGTGAATACAAAGGCAGAGACTAGAATGCTACTGCTATAAACCACGGAACCCCAAGGATTGTTGGCAACCAACAGAAGTAAGGAAAAGGGGAGAAAGGATGCTCCCCCAGAGCCTTCACAGAGGGATCAAAGACCCGCTGACACCTGACTTTAGACTTCAAGCCTCTAAAACCATAAGATAATAAATCTGTCATTTTAAGCTATCCAAGTTTGTGTTAATCTGTTATGATGTCCCAAGAAAACTAATAGACAACCCATAGCAACAGTTCAAAGCAGACTATATCTCCATACATAAGAGGTCAGAAAAAGGGAATTAATCCTCGATGAGCAGCATCTGTGCTACGGCAGGAAGTATGCCAAGCACATAATTTCAACAATCCTGTGAAGTAAACATTTCCCCATGTTGCATGAGGGATAGTATAAGTTTATTATTTACTCAGTAAATAATACTGCTAAGCATGGTTCTCAGGGATGAGAACATAAGATTAAACAAATTAAATACGATCCTTGCCTTAATTGAGCTAAGGATCTAGCTGAGGGTACAAGAAGCATATAATCATCAAGTAAACAGCAAATAAAGATTCTTTCTTTTAGTGATAAATGCTGAAGGACAAATCAATGACTACAACCCGAAGTGATGAAGACCATGCTACAGCTCAGAGAGCAGGCTCAACAGAATGAACGTCCAGGAATGGCCCCTTCAAATAAGCCCCTTAAAGCATGAGACCCACTGTCATTTTGAAGAGTTACGGAGAAATGCTCCAGTTAGACAAGAAAGGAAGGGGAAAGGCCCTGAAGAGAGGATAGTCTTGGTACATTTTAGAAACAGAAAGATGGCTGGGGTGGCCCAATGGAGTAAGTGAAAGAGAGGAGCTTTCAGTGAGGTTAGAGCATTAATCAGGAAACAGCTTTGGAAGCCAAGATAAGGAGCTTGGTTTCTTTTTAATTCTATTAATGACCATGTGCAGGGGAATAACATGATCAGAATTACATTTCAAAAGATTGCTCTGGCTGCCGTGTTGAGAATGATCTAGGAAAGATCAATCATGATGGAGGAGAGCGGCTGCTGCCTTGGGTTAGAGTCGTGACTAGGGACATTGGTGTGGGGGGAAGGGAGGGGATGTTGCAGGTGGAATCAGCAGCTTTACACCACACAGTTAAAGAGACAAATCTGATGTATACCCAGCTGGTTCTAAATTTTAAATGTTATGCTTACTCTACATGCCTAAGGAAAGCTTTGGGTGGGGGGCGGGGGGGATCTTTTCATAATTCTCAGTTGCTTGAACCACCTAAAACTGTTCTGTTTCTTTACTAATTGACCCAGAGAAGCACCCAATTTGCTGTAAGGTACCACTCATTATGCATGCTGACAATGCTGTAGTTTAGTTTGGAATAATATCCTGAATTCTTGATACATGGGGATATTCTGTTTATTCACACTTGATTCTTTAGGCTTAGAACAAAAATCCCTGTCCTCTATTAAGTCTTCACTAAATTCCTATATTCCATCTGTTTCGGTTCAATGTGTATCTTTGAAAGGTAAAGTAGCCTGTTTGTGTTTGATAAATGGGAAATGGTAACAATATAAGGAAAACTAGTATTGGTGCATATGTGATTCTTCCTGGCATGCTTATATTGGACAGAGCATACTAGCATGGCTGAATGTAGCCATGGAGGAATGCAACAGTACTAAAATGTCTGTTCATTCTTCCTGCTTCCTCTTGGTTTAGATGACCACATGTTCTGGCTTCCAAGTGCTTACTATGTAATTCTCCCCAGTTTTTATCCATTTCTCCTTAGTCTCTATAAGTGCACAGCCTTGCTTTTCCTTCCATTCCATTCTATCAAACAGCCCTCCAGCTCTCAACCTTCTGCATGCTGGACATCAAGAGTAAAGTCCTAGATTTCCTGTCACATTTATCAAATAGAAATCAAACATATTGTAGCTGTTTCAGTAGTTTTTTATTAAGATTGTTATTGTTTTTATTAAGTGCTTTGATTATAGAGTTGTTGGCCTTTAGTTCTATGGTGAATATGTGTCAGCTACCCAAAAATAGATCATGAGCTTCTAGATCTTTTAAGTAAAAAATGGACTGTATCATATTTATTTTATAATTCTCACAATTTCATTCTCTCCCTCCCTTGTTCATCCTTGGTGCCAACTGGGTTTAGTACTGAGCATGCAATAAGGAGGATAAGAATATTTATTAAATGGAATTAAATGCCCTGTGTCCAATATATATACTCAGAATAAATGATACCCTTGGGATCTTGTTTTGTTTTGGTAATTAAAGTTTTGCAGGATATGTGAACACCTTCTCCCTTGGGATTTAATATTATTATTAAGAAAATACTGTTGTGACTGGGTGCCTGTCTGTTAAGTGCCCAACTCCTATTTTTTTTTTAAGATTTTATTTGTTTATTTGACAGAGAGAAACACAGCTAGAGAGGGAGCACAAGCAGGCGGAGTGAGAGAGGGAGAAGCAGGCTTCCCACTAAGCAGGGAGCCCGATGTGGGGCTCGATCCCAGGATTCCAGGATCATGATCTGAGCCGGAGGCAGTCGCTTAACCAGCTGAGCCACCCAGGCGCCCAAGTACCCAACTCTTGATCTCAGCTCAGTTCTTGATCTCAGGATTGTGAGTTCAAGCCCTGCACTGGGATCCACTTGAAAAAAAAAAAAATACTACGTCAGACATAACTGTGAAATAAATTAATGTTTAAAATATTATTAAAATATTTCAGATCAGCTGACCTTAATAACAAATTGTCAGGATTCTCTTTGACCTCAGTCCAACGTCTTAAAATGTATTATTTAGATTTTAAAAAGAAATCTCACAAGATCAAGAATGCTAGACTGCTAATAAGTAAAATCTCTCTTCTGTTAAGAGTCAATATATATCCTAACTGCAGAGACATGAAGGATGATAGATTTATTCTTAATATGTGACTCTTCTTAAAACTCCTGCATAAAATATAAACAGAGATTGCTTCATTTTAAGGGTGCTCCTTATTCTATAATGAAATCATTTGCCTCGCCATTCTGGGCATGTAGGGATTATCTGTACTTGATTGTTCATATTAAAATAAAGACTCCCAATTACTTCTCCTTAGCATTTACTCAGTCTTCCCCAAAGCAGAGCAAATCCTGTTTCACTTTCAACTCTTTTCTTAAATAAACAAGACATTTGATTTCCAACACTTACTGCCCTAACCACAGTCCATCAGAGGATGCAGATATTATAGGGCAGAGTGTTGAGCTCAAAAGGCTTGACAAAATAATCAGTGCTTAGAGCAAATTGCCAAAAAGAGCAGGGGAAATAGGCCATTTGAAATCCTTTCTGACTTACTGAAATATCGGTCTGGAATTACAGCTGGAGTTCATAGAAAGTCCTTGAAAACTCTGCAATTTAACAACCAACTCTCTGCTTGTCCATCAGCAATGACCTTCATTATGGAGTAGCAAGATTTCAAGCTCCCTACCTTGCAGGTTAAGCTTATTTCAGGCAGGGTTGTCTACAAATTTGACCAACAACAACAACAAAAAAGACTTATAATGAAAGCCAATTCCCAAAATGGGCTTCTTTAGACATGGAAATCCAAATCTGGCCTTGAGAAGAGACTGGTCCTGAGTGGTCCCGATCTGTCTCCCACCTCCATCAATTTTCAATGAAGCTACAGGGAAGCCAGTTTGCAGGAGCTCAGGCTCAAGAGTCACTTGGCTGCAGGCTGTTCTCTTTTCATTTCCTCCTTAAGAGAATCCACACCAGCAGTGACGGTGAGAGTGACAATGGCCAAAGGCACTCAGAAGTTTTTTCAACATATTTTCAACAACTACAATTTCCAATAACAAAACACTGTTGTAATAAATTTATCAGAATGCAAATAAATAATATGTGCAGCTTTTCAGATGATAATGGTAACAACCAGGCTTTATTAAACCTCTACAATGAGCTACTCATTCTCTCTCTCCCTTTTTCCTTTTTGACGTCGCCTACAAGTAACACAAATGGCATTACTGCAAAGTATTACCATTAGCTACCACCCAAGGGCTCCCTTCCTGCAACTGCCCCTTTTGATTATAAAATCAAAATTTTAGTCTCTCCTGAACCATCATCAATATGCTATATGTTCCAGGGGCAGGCACGTGGGTGGCTCAGTTGGTTAAGCATCCAAGTGTGATTTTGGCTCGGGGCATGATCTCAGGGTTCTGAGACTGAGCTCTGTGATGGACTCCATGCTCAGCGTCAAGTCTTTTTGAGATTCTCCATCTCCTTCTGCCTCTGCCCCTTCCCCCTCCGCACTCCTGAGCTCTCTAAATAAATGAACAAATAAACTCTTTTTAAAATATGCTATAATTTCCATCAAACTATCAATACCCCCAAAATCGTCAAAAACATCAAATATCTCACAATTCCACATTGTGTTCCTATTACCATCTATTCTTTTTTTCCCCCTCTATAGAGCAAAATCCTCCAAAGAGTTGTCCATGTGCATCAGCTGCCCCTGGTCCCCTTACATTCTCTCTTGCACGTACTCAAATCAGGTTTTCAGCTTACAGTTCTACAAATTTTGCTCTTATTAAGGCCACCAGCTAACCAACTCAATGGCTAAATCTTGGCCATCATCTTACCAAACCTTTTTAGCAATGTCTGAATCAGTAAATAGTTTGTATCTTCTAGAATCACTTTCCTGACTTGGGTTTGGGAATACCAGTCTCTCTTGGTTCCCCAGTCCACTTGCAGCTTCATCCCAGCTTCCTACCTTCTTGTCCTGCTCTCTCAACACTGGAGTGCCCTAGGGCTTAGTTTTGAGGATCTCCTCCCCTCTCTCCAAACTTGTGGCTGGAAATAGCACCTATATTATCATGATTGCCACATTCAATCTTCAGTCTGAGTCTAATGCCTAAGCTTCCAGTTCTGACCTTTGAGTTCTTACTCAACATGTCTACTCCAATATCTAACACACATCTGAAACTCAGGATGTCTGAAACCAAACTTTTAATTCACCCATTGTCCCAATATGCCTTTCTACAGCATTACCCATTTGAGGTATGGGCAGCTCCACTTTTCCAGCAGATGAAGTAAAAACAAAACAAAACACAAAACATTGAAAAACTCTTTTTCTGTTCCTTTCACATAGTATCCACAGTCTATAAACAATATTATAGACTGCATCCTACACCCAGGTTCTACCTCCAATATCTGACCATTTCTCACCACCTCCCTTGTTAACAGACACACGCATACAAACCACCATTATATCTTGTCTGTGTGAATGCAGTCACCTCCTACTTTGCTTCATTGCCCCTGCTATTTTTTCTTCCATACAGTTAATTCTCCACTTGTCATCCAAGGTGATGCTTCTAAAATACATGTTAGGGATCATTTCTTTCTCTCTATTCAAAACCCACTACCAGCTCCTCATCTAGCTAGAAATAAAATCCAACATCTTTTCATGGTCAAAAAGGCCCATATGTTTGGCCATAAGTTATCTCCCGCAATTAATTTCTTGCTACCACATTTTGGTTATGTAGACAGTCCTCTAACTGAAACTGAATGCAGCTTCTAGAAAGGGTCAGATTGCTTTGTCTAATACAGTGGAGAAGTTTTTTTGAAGTTGCAAGGGGATTCCACTGTATATTTCCTTTAAAAAGAGTGGTATCTCCCAGAGACACAAAGGTGAGGGTGGCTAGTCATGAACACAAAATTCAGGGTTTAGAAAGACACAAGGTACAAGTGTGTGAAGGGATAGACAATAAAATACTTAATTTTAAATTGTATCACTCAACTACTTGCCTACAGATTTAAAAAAAAACAACCTTATAAACATCTGGTATACAAAACAAAATGCTTATATATATGGGTGGTTTACATGGAATACAAGGGCAAAAAGATATGTTTCTATATCTGGGACTGTAAGTTCAGAAAAGAGATGCTATGTGTCTATCAGTGAACAAACACAGAAGAGAGCTCAGACCTAAGCAACTAGAAAAATGCAATTTCCACCTCTCCCCCAACACTCCAGAGATATTGGGAAGGTCACTCAGTTCCCGCTATCCACAAATGAGATTGGCTTTATATCCATTTCTCTTCAAGGTATTGACCTACTATCATTACCACCATCATCACCATCACATAATGGTACTCATAAAGTCATGGTGACTTCTGCTGTCCAGAGTTAGTAACTATAACTTTCTTTTTTGTTAATACTACATCCAAAAAGATTCTCGAAGTTTAAAGGGAGTTTATGATAAGAACAACACAGTGATGCTGAATGTTAGCAAAAAAACCAGTTTGATTGATGATGATTCCCTTATAAGTGATTATACTACCTTTATGTAAAGATTTGTATTTTTTCACTTTTAAGGTTTTCCCAAAGTATTCTAAGATTTTAAACTGTGATATGATTTTAAAATCATAAATATATAAAAACAAAAAAAGTGAGTTTATGTCTGTAAATGCTATTCTGAGGCATTTGTAAACAGCACTTCAAAAGAATTTTCTAAGAAACATATTAGAGCTATCTCTACTCCTTTTTTTTAGGGAGAGAAACTGGGGAGAGAGGGAGAGTAAGTGATTAGTCCAAGGCAATACAACTGCAGGCATGGGATGTCAACCCAAATATTGTGGCTCTATTGACAATACCGTGTCCTCAAAACTTCTAGGAAATGATCATCACCAGCAATTAAGGCTGAAAGAGGAACTGCTTGAGTCTCTGTTCTTATTTGAGCTTTGGGTTGGACAAACGTCTTTGCATTTAGAGGTACACTTCCCCTGATAGGTATTCCTGCTCACCCTGCCCCTTTTTTCTCATGGTTGAACGTTTCTAAAATTATATTTTAGTCGCTTTGCCTAGGCAAAAATGTGATAACTTCTGAAGTTCTGCATTGTTTCATCTCAATAGCACATTATTTACTATGTCTATGAGGCAGTCATAAATGAATAATCTTCTGCATGCCTTGGACATTGTTGCATTTTCTGAGGATTCCTCAAGGTAGTAATCATCTCCTAAAGTGAAACTAGAGGTCAAATCATCAGACCCTAAGCTTATTTGGAGACTTATAAGAAAAGATACATGATTGCCTCTGAATTACTGTATCCATCAACCAAGTTTTTTAGGTGGGAACTTGCAATTAGCCATAAAGTGCATCATTCATTCAAATGTGTCACAGAAAAGCAAGAAAGTGACCTCTGAACCAGAATGCAGGTGAGGAATCCCATATGAAATGGACTGCAGTTAAAACTGCATTATTTTGGGGTGCCTGGGTGATTTAGTCGTTAAGCCTCTGTCTTTGGCTCAGGTCATGATCCTGGAGTCTTGGGATCGAGCCCGCATAGGGCTCCTTGGTCAGCAGGAAGCCTGCTTCTCCCTTTCTCACTGCCCCCTGCTTGTGTTCCCTCTCTAGCTTTATGGGGCCAATAAACTTCTCTATGGAAATATAAACGATAACTGTTTTTATTTTACATAGACCAGAAGGCCCCGACTGAAAGAATCCCACAAGAATGCAGCAGAGACTCCTCACCCAGCCCTCTTCACCTCACACCACCACATCCGAGAATCAGGATTATTTGCTGGCTTCAGGAGGCATGTGTGTGTGAGGAGCCACTTCTGCCCACTGAGCTTCTGGACCCCTCTTCAGCACATCCCACAGGATAAGAACAACTATCTTGGTTTCAACTCATCTTATTATCTAACTATTGTAGGGTGACCTGGGCTTAAAATAATAAGTGCCAAAGGGTTTTAAATCATTGTGAGTCTCAATGTTTTTTGCAGAAATAAAGTTTCACTAAATAGGCCTCTGAAGAATAAAATAAAGCAATAAACAAAGTATGTTTTCACACACGCGCGCGCACACACACACACACCATAGCGTGTGTGTTCATAATTTTACACTATTTATTCTGAAACTAAGGCACACAAACGTAACTGTAGAATGTGTCATTATAATTCAGCCGAGCTACTAGCTACTACTCAGTGTTAATTATGCATAAAAACCAAAGGGTGTTATTTATGGCTGCTCTGAGACAGATATATTTATTCTGTACAGTCAGGGTCTCCCTATGGGCAGCTGTTTCAGTGTTCATTGAATTTAAAAGGCACTCTCCAGATTTATTTTAGGTGGGGGCCTCTGAACCCAAGGGCCACGTTGATTGAACTGGTCTCAATGGTCACTTGTCTCATCCCCTAAGAAGCTGCTGGCTTTGAGCTTGACTAGGCTCTGATTGATGTGTGCACCTTAAATCAATTCCCAGGAAGTCTATGAAGAATGAAATACCACAAAGCTGCATGAGCCCAGATAAATAAACACAGTGGAATCAGCTCTGATGAACACTCATCTCAGGGGCACGGTACACACAGATGTTGACCGGTGGGTCAGACCATCCTCTCGGTTGGCTTCTAAATATGCCATTGGAATAACACTATCACAGAGTTAGAGACTGGTTCAGGGGGTAGCAGCACTTGGTATAGCTGACCCTTAATGATATTAGAGACAGCAATGCCGACCCACCTACCACTCCCAATATAGTTGTAACTCCCATGCCCTTCCTTTTCTAGTAAGCATTAAATCTTACAGAAAGTTACTATGGAATAGTGACTTTGTGCCAAGCATTGAGCTGTGTTTGATATAAAACACCACTGAATTCTCACTATGACATGAGAAACAAACCGGGATTATCACTATCACTGCCGCAGTGAGGAAAATAAATTGAAATAGTTTGTCTAAGGTTACCCTAACCAGCTATTGGCAGAGCAAGCAATCGAATGCAGGTAAGTGTGACCCAAAGTCTGTGCTCTTACCTGCTGCTTTATGTATTCCTTCCCTGCTTATCTTTTGGGTTACTGTTTTGCTCTTTCTCCATTGGTTTTCATATTCTTATACAGTTTTTTTGTCATTTTTTTCCCCTTTCCCTTTGCCCTATTGCCGATTTTCTCCACCCACTTCTCCCATTAAATATTCTCCTTGAACCAGAGGTCTCAAAAAATAGCTAGGTTAGGTGCTTATTATAGTGATAATACGTTGGAACAAAAGATAAAATCCCTTTTCATCAATGAGTGGTTTGGCTGTTAAATTATATGTTTTCCCTTTCGAATACAAAATGCCCATACCTCATGTCTTAGAGCATCAGAATCAAACAACGCATGAGAGGAAAGCCATACTGGTCTACTGATGCCGGGACACTTTTTTCACCAGTTGTGCAAGACATAAAGAAAGATATCCCGAAGAAATTTTGAAATGTAATAACTATTTAGCAGTCCATGAAGAAAATCTTAAAGATTTGACAAAATCTGACAAAGAAATTCTAGCTACCCCACAAAGTGCTATTTACCTGATTGTATTAGTCATTTTACTGTTCAACCTATAATTGCAAGCAGATTAGGAGGAGAAATATTTTACAGAAAGTTGTCAAATGCAATTTACTTATTGCTAGTGGTAGCAGGTAAGTGGGAAATTATTTATCAAGGGAACTATGATCGGCGCCTTTCTTATAAAAAACTAAGCTCATAGATGAAATGAAATGTGATTAAGAAGGTAGCACAGATCACAAACCTTTCACTGACTTTCTTAACTTATCCACATTGCTCAGCCTGCCCAGAGCTATGCTTCACATTCACACACATCTAGAGAATTCTGCTGCATCCTCAGAGTCACTAAAATGATGCATCTGGGAAAGAAGAAGCGCTCTTCATCATATTTCTAATTTATTTCAGGACCACCATGATGGGAAAATTGGACTCCTGTCTGGGATGAGGGGCAGTGGTAGTCAATATATAACTTCTTAACAAGGAATGATTACACTGTCACGTTCCAAAGCATTGGACAATATGGACATTGTAGCGATCCCCAGGGTACCAGAATTTGGACAGGCCATATTAAAGCAGAGATAATAGCCATATTTTTCCTACTTGCCTACTGTGACAAGATGGCAAGAGAGATTATAGATGATCCAACTTCGGAACGGTGTGATGTATGCCAGGGGAAAAATGTGAGAATATAAAATATATACTTCCATTCAGTCAATCTGTAGAGAATATCTAAATTTGCAAGACTCCATTTTCTCATGTGCTTTTGATGTTTGCAAAATTGTAAACTCCTGGATTATGTGCCCACATTTTCTTTGTGCAAACCTCTCAAGTATGCAATGCAATAGCTCACATATTAATTGCTATGTGTTGAATAACATTTTCCAAAGGAAAACATGGGGCTTGATGTGAGCTGGTGCCTGTAGGGACTCCGTGGGTTGCCAAGGAAAGAACATTATCAAGGGATCTTATCAAGAAAAGAAACAGTGGAACCAGTAACAGTAAAAAGAGAATTAACCCCTTCTATATGTGAACTAAAAACACACGCCATCTGTAGTGATTAAGAAAAAGAACTTTGGAGTCAAAGTGGTCTGGTTTCAAACACTGGCTCTTCTTATTACTTCTTATAACAGCTATGTGATCTCGGGCAAATTACGTCATCTCTCTGAGCCTGTGTCCTTGGCTGTATCTTAAAGGCACAAATAGTTCCTGCCTCTTGAAGTTCTTGGGAGGATGAAAAATGCTCGATCATATTAGTGTTAAACACCTTTCCTGGCAAATATACATGTTTAATATCACTGTTTTATTTCTGCTGTTGATACTTCCAGCCTCCTCTACCTAAATGTTACGCAATCTAAAATCAAGTCTTTTCTAATTTACTTCTAGCTGAAAAATCAAAACAAATTTATCCTTTGTTTTTATCTTCATTTAAGTAATTGAAACCTAATTTTCTGAAAGGTTATTTAGAGTTCCTCATCAAAATGCTTGGCATACTGTGAATAGTAGTTAGAAGACAAAGTCCTCATATTAGCAAAGATCAACGCAGGCATTTCATTTGCATGTATAACACCCAGACTTTAGCTTGCAAATCCAGTAGTGACCCTTTTCTTTTAAATTTCAAGTTAGTAAAGCTCAAGGTTTGGGTACTTCCATATGCACAAAGGTAAATCAAGGTATCTATCCAACCCTCAAGAATGAGAATGACAAATGCATTCTTAATTTTCAACTCCTCTTATGCAATTTATATATTTGGACCAAGAAAAAAGTAAATGCCACATCATCTTCATCCTGAGCTCTCATACTCGGCTGCTCAAGCCAATAACCTTGGTACTTTCGAAAAAAAAAAAAAATACAGATACCATAATTAGTCTTTGCCTTTTTTAATACAAGCATATATCACCCCTAAGTAGTAGTAGCAGAAGTAGTAATGGCAGTGGTGGTTTCAACAGTAAGAACTAATGTTGATGGAGTGCTTGCTGTATATTGTGTATTCTTCTAAAAGCTTTATATGCATTTACTCAGGAAATTTTCAGCACAGTGCATGAGGTCAGCTTATCACAATCAGAAAGATGGTAAGTCTTGCCAATCAATACAGTAGGAAGTGACCCAGGAGTTCCAAGTCTTTGGTATAGAAGATAGACTATGGGACATCCTAACACGTATTGTATTCATAGACAAAATAGTCCTGTTATATTTTATCTTCTTTTTAAGATAGATGTTATTTTTCACACATCTCTAAAATAAGTAAGCATCTTCCCATTAATGGTGTCATAAAATTAGAACTGACATTTTCTTTCCCAAGAGGTACAAAATGTAATAGTGTGTCTTAAATTGATGGTGTCTTACTTTATTTAAAATATGGTATTAACTTAGTAACATCTTGAAATTTTAAATCAATAATGTTGTATAAGCATTTAAGCAGCAGCAATATACTTCTGTGCAGGATATTATTTAGTCTGCCCATACATAATACTTGGTGGTGTATGAGTCCCAAAACTTTCACCGTATTGTGAACCAGAATTCACAAAATATTGAGAACTATTTATTTAGTAAGATTTTCACCAGACTTTAAGAAGTAGGATTCTATGCTGACATTGACCAATAGTAAGTAGTGTTGCCCTGAAACAATCACTCCCATTTTTATGTTTTGCTGAGAGGATATTTAAACATCATTTCTTAAATATATGATTCCATGTTCTTTTGTTCTTAAAATTTGATTGAAGTAGAATTTAAGAGTCTAGGGATGGAGTGAGGTGAAATCAGCTTCCAGAAAACCCAAGAGTCATCATGGTCAGTATTCTCTTAACCTAAATTATTATTTTTTTAAAAAAAGATTTTATTTATTTGACAGAGAGAAACACAGCCAGAGAGGAAACACAAGCAGGGGGAGTGAGAGAGGGAGAAGCAGGCTTCCCGCCGAGCAGGGAGCCCGATGCGGACTCGATCCCAGGTCCCTGGGATCATGACCTGAGCCGAAGGCAGTCACTTAACCAACTGAGCCACCCAGGTGCCCTTAAACTAAATTATTAAAGAGACTGTGGCCTGAGTGACTTCATTTTAAAACAAACAAACAGAACCAACAACAACAATAAAAACTTTCAATAGATTCATAAGACCACTGAAATATTGGTACCTCTGAATACAGAAAAGGTATTTCAAAGTTAATTTTGTCTTTCTAAAATATGTATTTAAACACAGAATTGGAAACAAATTTATCATAATCCTCTTAACCATAAATGAATGCAAAGTTGTAAATAATTTGTATTTTCTAACAGCCACTGTGAATGAATTACCTGAAGGAAAGTCAGCTTTGGGGATGTGTTTTCTAGGGACCAGTTAAGGAGCAACACTGAATCACCAATTTCTCAATGGTCTTTGAAAGAAATAATTTCTTTATGGAACCACTGAGAACTGGAGGCTGCTAAACATATATTTATATATACAGACACACAGAAACACAAACACTTTATTTTCAATTAAAGAGCAAACCATCTCAGTCCAAATTTTTAAAAACAAACAAACAAAATCACAAAAAAACAGTAACAACTCTGAAGTTCAGAGAAGCAAGAGGACCTGAAATATATATAATATATATATTCCTGTATATATATATATTTTTATATGTTCCTGTATATATATATATATATATATTTTTTTTTTGAGGAGACTCAAGTGAAATTTCAAGATCCTAAAATATCAAAAATTCAAGTTGCCATTAAAAAAACTCGGAAATGTGAGTAGTAGCTGTTAATTACCAGAGGTGTGACTATTCCAGTTAAGAAAAAGGAAGCTATAAAGCAGAAGGGTTGCATAGTATTTAAGACCCTTAAATGCAGAGATTTAAATCCAAATTCTGGTTCTACCTTCCACTAGCTCCATGTTTCTGGCAGTTACTTAACCTCTCTGAGCTATCTATGAAATGTGGGTAACAATATGACTTGCACACAATGCTTTCAGGAGAATCAAGTCAAACAGTGCCTTGCAATGTGCTCACCAGTATTCCGAACACAGAAGAGCCATTATTATTCACTGCCATTCCTATTACGCTTCAGGAACTGGAACTGGCTGAGGCTCTAACCATTGGGAAATGTTTCCAGGAGAGCAAGAATGACCTCCCTATGAAAATCAATGGTGATTAGCAAAACTTGGGCTTAGGAGATGGTCATTCTAGGCCCTACCCCTTGACCTTTGTACCAGACTGGTAACAGACAAGGAGGAGTGAAGACAAGCCCTTAGAGAAGAATATATAGAGGATTGGCAACCTCAAGACAAAGCTGGGTTCCTGTTTCATTATCACCAACTAACCCCAGAGTAAGGAGATCCTGTCCTTCAGAAGAGAGATTTTAAGAGCAACCAAACAAATGTAAACATACCACTCTTTTTTTTTCTCTACTTTCTAAACTTAAAAAGTTTTTCTGCTTTTAGTTTTAGTTTCTCTAAAAGACCTATTCTCCCCCAAATCTACAGTTTCTGAATCTTTGTATATCGAATCCCCAATTCCCCATTAAAGGAGTAAAACAGTAGTTCCAATTTCATGTTGAATTTCCTGTTCAATACATAAAAATGAACCATACACACATACTAAGGCCTTATGCCTGATTTGCAGTACACTTTTTTTTTTTTTTTTAAGTAGGCTCCATGTCCCGAGTGGAGCCCAAATTGGGGCTTGAACTCAGGACCTTGAGATCAAGACCTGAGCTGAGATCAGCAAGAGTCAGACACTTAATTAACTGAGCCACCCAAGTACTCCTGATTTGCAGTATTTTAAAGAACCACAATAAAATGAGTTTACATTCTTTAAGTAAAATATCAGTTATTCATTTGCCTGAAATTATATTACTAGTGTGTTAATAAAATATTATTACATTCATTAGCATTCTGTTGGACACTAATGTGTTACTTGATAAAAGAACAGTAAAATTAAGCTGTTCCTACCTAATAAAAACAATCCTTCTAAAAAACAAATACTTGTAAGTCATGGGAAAGAGAGAAAATGTAGTTAAGCATTGCTACCTGAGTTTTCAGAACTTCAATTTTTTTAATTAAAGATTGATTATTTATTTATTTATTTATTTATTTATTTATTTATTTTTATTTATATGACAGAGAGAGAGAGAGAGACAGTGAGAGAGAGAGCACAAGCAGGGGGAGTGGGAGAGGGAGAAACAGACTCCCTGCCAAGCAGGGAGCCTGATGCAGGGCTAGATCCCAGGATCCTGGCAGAAGACAGACACTTAATGATTGAGCCACCCAGGCACCCCTCAGAACTTTATTTTTTAAAAAATTTCAGGCCACATTTCACATAGTATGCTACTGCAATTTAAATTATAAAAAGAGTCAGCTTTATTTTAATTGGCTTATTAGTGATCTAACATATTTAGTTTAATTAATGATAAGAACAGTTACATATTCCGAAAAGACTTTAACTTTTTTTTCCTTTGTGCATTCTTTAATAGCCTGTTGACTTTATCTGTGGTTCAGAATCTATTAAGACAAAAAGAATGGGGCACCTGGGTGGCTCAGTGGGTTAAAGCCTCTGCTTTGGCTCAGGTCATGATCTCAGGGTCCTGGGATGTAGGCCTGTGTTGGGCTCTCTGCTCAGCGGGGAGCCTGCTTCCTCCTCTCTCTCTCTGCCTATTTGTGATCTCTCTGTCAAATAAACAAATAATATCTTAAAAAAAAAGAAAAAAGACAAAAAGAATGCGTTTCAAAGCAGTTCAAAGCCACTATTGCAAACTCCATTCCCTCCATGAAAAAGTAACTTAACAAGGTATTATTAAAAGTTTAAAAACGGGGGGATCATTCTTAAATGCTCATCACTGATGATATATGGAAAAGGCCAAACAAGATTAGTGAGTCTCCAGAGAAATAGAGATCAGCCTGTTTTGATCAATACTATGGAACTCACCAACACTGTTTGATCAGAAAAAAAAAGAAGTAGCCTTCAGTTTTTAAGACAGGGATATCAGTTACAAAATTCGTAGTACACTTCTCCTCCTTTATCAAGGAGTCATTGCTCGATCCAGAGGATACATCTCTAAACTGTAGTCCATGAATAGGGAATAAACGAATCAGTATCAAACTACTTTCTCCATCAGAAAACTGGATATAACTCTCCACTAGTTCCCTCCTCTCACTTCCAATATTAAATTAATCTTCACTGTTTCTTGACTCCTCCTCTCAAACGTCAGTCACATTTTTCCATTTCTTTCGATTCCTACCACCACTGCCATAGCTCATGCTATGGCCATTCCTGTTTTATCTATGTAATATCCAACTAACTGGTTTCTGAACATCTAGACATGCTCATACTTCAAACCATTTTCTACTCAGCAGGCAGAATGATTTTTTTTAATGCAAATGTAGTTCAGCTATTGCTTCTCTCCCCCACGCCTAGAAGGTTCAATGGCACCCATTAACCTGCTCAATGTTTCTAACTTATCCTAATATCTTAGTCATCTACTTCATCTTTATCAGAATGTCAATTAATTTAGTACATACTTAATGATTATTTTAATGAATGTCTTCCGTGCTTTAACTGTTACACCAGATCATATGATTTCAAATGCTGTCTGAACAGAACGCAAGTTTTGTTTTTGTTTTGTTTTGTTTTGTTTTTTAAATCCAAGGATCTGTTTAACTCCTCAACTCAGTTTTCTCATTACAGAATAAGGAGAGCAATTCCTAATACATAAGGGATTACTGACATTAAATATGATTGTTTTGGAAAAACTCTTAGGTGCCTGACACATAGAAAACTATCAATAAATATAAGATATCTAGAAGTAGGGGAGGAGCAAGATGATGGAGGAGTAGGAGACCTAAATATCATCAGGTTCTGGTTCAGCTAGGTAGTTATCAAACTAGTCAGAACACCTACAAAGTCAAAAGGAGATTGAAGAGAAGAACAGCAATTCTAGGAATAAAAAAGTGAACACCTTCTGGAAGGTACGATGGGCAGAGAAGTGAATCCCAGGCGATAAACGGGAAGACAGACCATGGGTGGGGGAGGGGCCAACTCCTGGGCAGCAGTAGAACAGCGGGGCACAAAATCCAAACTTTTAGAAATCTGCTCCACTGAGGGATGTTGCTCCAGAGGTTAAGTGGGGGGTGGGGCCCTCATGGGAACAATGTGGTCTCAGGACCTGCGGGGCCACAGAAGGACCTGGGGCGCCTGAGCATGGCAGAGCTGCCAGGTATCAGAGCAGGGAAGCCGACTGCAGAGACAGAGCCAAGGAGTGTGCTCTCAGCTCCGCCTTACCTTAAACTGTGATCTGAGGCACAATAAGGCCATTGTTCTTCAAGCAGAGACCCCACAAGAGGCAGATCCGGGGAACCCCCTCCTTCCTCCACCAGGAGGGGCGGTGCGGGAGCACACCTCGGAAATCTGCTGGGTTTGGAGATTCCAAATGGGGCTGAGTGCCAGAGATAGAAATGCTTGGTCACAGGCCGGGCGAGCATGGAGGGCAGTCGGACTGGAGGGAGAGGGGAGTGATTGATTGCTTCTCTGAGGGTGCACTGAGGAGTGGGGTCCAGGCACTCAGCTCCTCTGGGCTAGAGAGGAGGATGGGAGGCTGCCATCTTCATTCCCATCCTCCAAAGTGCTATGGAAAGCTTTCAGGAAACAAGAGCTATGGAGAGCGCAACTGAGCACATTGCTTAGCCTGGTCCCTGGCAAGGGCAGGGCAGTTCCGCCTCGGAGAAGACATTTGAGAATTACTGCAATAAGCCCCTCCCGCAGAAGATCAGCAAGAATATCTAGCCAAGACCAAGTTCACCAATTAATGAGAACTGCAAAACTTCAGAGCTATGAGAATACAGCACATAGAAGTCACGTTTTTTTCCCCATGATTCTTTAGTCTTTCAAAGTAAAGTTTAAATTCTTTTCTTATTCTATTTTTAATTTTTCCTCTTTCCTATTTCAATGTTTTTTAACTATTTTACCTTATCTATACTTTTTATTTTTTTAAATTTTCATTGTTCTAGTCATATTCTATCCCTTCATTGTATTTAACCTTATTTTTTGAATTCATATTGGTTTCATTCCTTAAAATTTTGGGGTAAGGTTCCTTCTAATAGATTAAAAAATACCGTAAATCTAGCACATTGCTTTGTTCTAGGCTCCAGCCTTAATACATTCTTTACTATTTTTGTTTTCTTTTTTCAACCAACATCTTATCAATTCCTTTTTATAGAATCTTTTTTAATTTTCATCTTTAGAGTCATTCTCCATCTCCTTCATGGTGTTTACATATATATATATATATTTTTTCTTTCCTTTCCTTAAAATTTTGGGAGGCAGTTTTTTCTAACAGACCACAATACACACAAAATCAAGTGTGTGGCTCTGTTCTAAATCACCAGTTCTATTCCTCCCTCCTTTCTTCTCCCCCTGGTTTTGGGTCTCTTCTGATTTGGTTAGTGTATATTTTTCAGGGGCCATTGATAGGCTATTAGTATTCTGTTCTCTCATTTGTCTGTTCTTATCTAGATAAAATGACAAGGCAGAAAAACTTACCCCCCCCCAAAAAAAGAACAAGAGCAGTACCAATGGCTAAGGACCTAATCAATAGGGACATTAGTAATATGTCAGAACAGGAGTTCACAATGACAATTGTGAAAGGTATTAGCTGGGCTCGAAAAAAACATGGAAGATATTAGAAAATCCTTTTCTGGAGAAATAAAATGCCTTTCTGGAGAAATAAAAGAACTAAAATCTAACCAAGTTGAAATAAAAAAAAACAACTATTAATTAGGTGCAATAAAAATGAAGGCTCTTATTTCAAGGATAAATGAGACAGGAGAGAAAATGAGTGATATAGAAGATCAAATGATGGAGAATAAAGAAGCTGTGAAAAAGCAAAAACTACTTGACCACGAGGGGAGAATTCAAGATTCTCTTATGATACCATAAGATGAAACAATATTAAATAATTAGGATCCCATAAGAAGAAGAAAGAGAGAAGGGAGCAGGAGGTGTATTAGAGCAAATTGCAGCAGAAAATTTCCCTAATTTGGTGAAGGGACCAAGCATGAAAATCCAGGAGGCACACAGAACGTCCCTCAAAATCAATAAAAATAGGTCCACACCCAGTCATCTAATAGTGAAACTTACAAGTTTCAGTGACAAAGGGAAAATCCTGAAAACAGCTCAGGACAAGAGGTTTGTAACACACAATGGTAGAAATATTAGATTGGCAGCAGAATGATACACAGGAACCTGGCAGGCCAGAAAGGATTGGTGTGATAAATTCAGAGCACTAAAACAGAAAAATATGCAGCCAAGAATACTATATCCAGCTAAGCTATCATTAAAAATAGGAGATAAAAAGCTCACAGAACAAACAAAAACTAAAAGAATTTGCAAATATCAAACCAACCCTACAGGAAATATTGAAACATGTCCACTAAGCAAAAAGAGAACCTAAAAGTAACAGACCACAAAGGAATAGAGACAATACACAGTAATAGTCATCTTACAGGCAATACAGTGGCACGGTATTGGGCTAAGTGTCCCAATCAAAAGACACAGAGTATCAGAATGGATTAAAAAAACAAGACCCATCGATATGCTGTCTCCAAGAGACTTATTTTAGACCCACAGATACCACCAGATTTAAAGTGAGGGGGTGGAAAACCATTTACCACGCTAATGGACATCAAAAGAAAGCTGGGGTGGCAATCCGTATAGCAGACAAATTAGATTTTAAGTCAAAGACTATAATAAGAGATGAGGAAGGATACCATTTCATACTTAAGGGGGCTATTCAACAAGATGATCTAACAATTTTAAATATCTCTGCCCCTTACATGGAAACAGCCAATTATATAAATCTATTACTAACAAAATCAAAGAAAAACATCAGCAATAACACAGTATAGTAGAGTACTTTAACATACCCCCTCACTGAAATGGACAGATCATCTAGGCAAAAGATCAACAAGGAAATAAAGGCTTTAAATGACACACTGGATGAAATGGATATCACAAACTTATTCACAACATTCAACCCAAAAGCAACACAATGCATATTCTTCTCTAGTGCACATGGAACATTGTCCAGAAGAGATCACATCCTGCGTCACAAATCAGGTCTCAACCACTATCAAAAAATTGGGATTGTTCCCTGTATATTTTCAGACTACAATGCTTTGAAACTACGATGCAACCACAAGAGGGAAGTTGGAAAGAACTCAAATACATGGAGACTAAAGAGCATCCTACTGAAGAACGAATGGGTCAACCAGGAAATTAAAGACGATTCTTAAAAATTCGTGGAAAAAAGGAAAATGAAAACACTGTTAAAAATCACTGAAATGCAGCAAAGGCAGTATCGAGAGGAAAGTATATAGCAATACAAGCCTTCCTCAACAAACAAGAAAGGTCTCATGTATACAACCTAACTCTACACCTCAAGAAGCTGGAGCAAAAAGAGCAAAGAAAACTAAACCCAGAAGGAGAAGAGAAATAATAAAGATCAGAGCAGAAATCAATGAGATAGAAACCAAAAGAACAGTAGAACAAATAAACAAAACTAGAAGCTGGTTCTTTGAAAGAATTAATAAGATTGATAAACTCCTGGCCAGACTTATCAAAAAGAAAAGAGAAAGCACCTAAATTAATAAAATCATGAATGAAAGGAGAGAGATCACAATCACCAAAGAAATACAAGGAATTAAATCATTTATTATGACATATGACATAATATATTATGAGTAACTACACACCAGCAAATTTGACAATCTGGAAGAAACGGATGCATTCCTAGAGACATATAAACTACCAAAACTGAACCAAGAAGAAATAGAAAAACTGAATACGCCCATAATGAGTAAGGAGATTGAAGCAGTCATCAAAATCTTCCAATAAACAAGAGCCCAGGGCCAGGTGGCTTCCCGGGCGAATTCTACCAAACATTTAAAGAACAATTAATACCTATTCCCCCTGAAATTGTTCAAAAAATTGAAATGGAAGGAAAACTTCCAAACTTATTTTATGAGGCCAGCATTACCTTGACCACAAAACCAGACAAAGACCCCAACAAAATGGAGAATTACAGACTAATATCCTTGATGAACACAGATGCAAAAATTCCCACCAAAATACTGCCAATAGGATCCAATAGTACATTAAAAGGAGTATTCGTTATGACCAAGTAGTATTTATTCCTGGGCTGCAAGGTTGGTTCAAATTTGGCAAATCAATCAATGTGATACAATACATTAATAAAGGAAAGAGCAAAGACCATATGATACTCCCAATAGATGCTGAAAAAACCATTTGACAAAGCACAGCACTCTTTTTTGATCAAAACTCTTCACAGTGTAGGGATAGAGGGTACATACCTCAATATTATAAAAACCATCTGTGAAAACCCACAATGTATATCATTCTAAATGGGGAAAAACTGAGAGCTTTTCCCCTAAGGTCAGGAACATGACAGTGCTATCCACTATCACCACTGCTATTCAACATAGTACTAGAAGTCCTAGCCTCAACAATCAGACAACAAAAAGAAATAATAGGCACCCGAATGGTCAAAGAAGTCAAACTCTCACTCTTTGCAGGTGTTATGATACTTTATGTGGAAAACCCAAAAGACTCTATTCCAAAAGAACTAGAACTAATACAGGAATTCAGTCAAGTGTCAGGATATAAAATCAATGCACAGAAATCAGTTGCATTTCTATACACCAACAGAAAGACAGAAGAAAGAGAAATTAAAGAAATGATTCCATTTACAATTGTACCCAAAACCTTAAGATACCTAGGAATAAACCTAACCGTGGAGGCAAAGAATCTGTACTCAGAAAAATATAAAATACTCATGAAAGAAATTGAGGAACACACAAAGAAATGGAAAAATGTTCCATGCTCATGGATTTGAAGAACAAATATTATGAAAATGTTTATACTACCTAAAACAATCTACATATATAATGCAATCCCTATCAAAATACCATCATTTTTTTCAAAGAAATGGAACAAATAATCCTAATATTTATATGAAACCAGAAAAGATGCCAAATAGCCAGAGAAATGTTGAAAAAGAAAACCAAAGTTGGTGGCATCACAATTTCAAACTTCAAACTCTATTACAAAACTGTAATCATCAAGACAGTATGGTATTGGCACAAAAACAGACATATAGATCAATGGAACAGAATAGAGAGCCCAGAAATGGATCCTCAACTCTATGGTCAACTCATCTTTGACAAAGCAAGAAAGGCTGTCCAATGGAAAAAGACAGTCTCTTCAACATTGGACAGCCACATGCAGAAGAATGAAACTGGATCATTTCCTTACACTACACACAAAAATAGACTCAAAATAGATGAAAGACCTCAATGTGAGAAAGGAATCCATCAAAATCATCGAGGAGAACATAGGCAGCAACCTCTTTGATCTCTGCTGCAGCAACTTCATCCTAAAAATATTGCCAAAGGCAAGGGAAGCAAGGGCAAAAATGAAGTATTGGGACTTCATCAAGATCAAAAGGTTTTGCACAGCAAGGGAAACAGTCAACAAAACCAAAAGACAACTGACAGAATGGGAGAAGATATTTGCCAATGATGTATCAGATAGAGTGCTAGTATCCAAAATCCATAAAGAACTTATCAAACTCAATACCCAAAGAACAAATAATCCAGTCAAGAAATGGACAGAAGACATGAACACACATTTCTACAAAGACATCCAAATGGCCAACAGACACATGTAAAAGTGCTCAACATCACCCGGCATCAGGGAAACTTAAATTAAAATCATAGTGAGATACCACCTCACACCAGTCAGAATGGCTAAAATTAACAAATCAGGAAACGACAGATGTCAGTGAGGATGCAGAGAAAGGGGAACCCTCCTACACTGTTGGTGGGAATGCAAGCTGATGCAGCTACTCTGCAAAACAGTATGGAGGTTCCTCAGAAAGTTGAAAATAGAGCTACCCTACAACTCAACAATTGCACTACTGTGCATTTACCCTAAAGATACAAATGTACTGATCTGAAGGGGCATGGGGACCCGGATGTTTATAGCAGCAATGTCCACAATAACCAAACTATGGAAAGAACCTTGATGTCCATCCTCAAATGAATGGATAAAGAAGATGTGGTATATACATACAATGGAATATTATGTAGCCACCAAAAAAAAAGAAAAAAAAAAGAAAAAGAAAATGAAATCTTCCCATTTGCAATTATGTGGATGGAACTATAAGGTATTATAAGCAAAATATGTCAATCAGAGAAAGGCAATTATCATCTGATCTCTCTGATATAAAGAATTTGAGAGGCAGGGTGGGGGTCATGAGGGGTAGGAAGGGATAAAATGAAACAAGATGGGATTGGGAGGGAGACAAAACATAAGATACTCTTAATCTCAGGAAATAAGCTGAGGGTTACTGGAGGGTGGGAGGGAGGGATAAGGTGGCTGGGTTATGGACATTGATGATGGTATGTGCTATGGTGAGTACTGTGAATTGTGTAAGACTGATGATTCACAGATCTGTACCCCTGAAGCAAATAGTACATTATACGCTAAATACATACATACATACATACATACATACATACATATATACATACATACATAAATATTAGCTATCTGATGTGAGGTTATAAGTTTCTTAGGAGCATTTGATCTTCTGCTCACTTTAATGAACAGGTAAGTGAAACGACTTTCTTACAAGATAGCTCTACCAGGTCATCAGAAAGGTTCAGTTGCCAAAAATAGAATTCACACTAGCCAGTTTAAGCAGAAATAAGTTATTACAGGGTGATAAAGGGCTTAAAAGAGAAAGGTGCAAGAAAGAGACTTGCTCATGCTTTAAGAAATTATTCCTAAAGCTAGAACACAGCATCTGGACTCCAAGGAGGTTTCTGAACCCCTAGTCATCGAGACCTTGCTTGTGGAATTGGGAAGTTCCTAGGACAGGTGCTCACTGCCCAATCGCACCATCACTGCCATCATTGGACACCTCTTATGTCGAGAAGATCCCACAGTCCTCCAACAGCCACAGCTAGGGAAGCTGCCATAATTCAGCAAACTGCAGCAGCTAACATGGACCCATTTCAGCCTGCATCCACGACCTGAATCCTCTATGCCCACAGAACTACCAATTACATGATGGCACTGAGGTCTCCCTCCTGCCTTAGAAATCTCGAAAATCTAAATCACATCCAGGAATATGAAGAGAGCTGGTATAAAATCAGATATCCCAGAGGAGAGTTTGGATTTTTTTATTAGAGGACTGAGTAAGTGCATTTGAGTAATAAAGGGTTCAATTGGTGATCCAGATAGTTGGTCAAAGGGCTGGGGTGTGTAACTGAATGCTGGGTGGTCTCCAATAATAATTCTTTCTTTCTATAGTAATGAAACCTCTATTTTTTAAAAGTGGGATACATGGCTTCCTGGAAAAAAACAAAAACAAACAGCAGCAGCAACAACAACAACAACAACAACAATAACAACAACAACAAAAGCACCTCAGCCTGTCTTTTCAGCTAAGGTCACAATATGATGCATATGGTCATGAATCTAAGATCACAGTGTGATGTGAGAAAAATGAATGTGCAGCTTTTAGGCAATATTCCTAAACTGAAGGGATTTATACTCCTTTCCTGCTGGAGTGTGTGTGAAGTGATAAGCTATCTCCAACCACATGTGGATGGCAGTATTCTAGAAAAAGATGGAACAAGAGAGGCAGGCCCTGGGTTTCTAACATCACCAACCCGACCCTGCCTGTCTAAAGCATTATGTGAGATCAATGACCGACTTCTACTTCAAGTCACTGCTATTTAGGATTTCTCGTGCAACAGTTCAACATTGACCCTCACTAATAAGGTTGACAGTATACCAGTAGTGCTATAGTAGAAATACTGCAGAATACTCAGGATATCTCAGACCATATGGTCCACCTATACCAAAATCTTTGCCTCTTTCTTTAGCATTCTGCTCTGCGAACAGATTTGTCTCTAAACTGACTACATTTCTGATTTCTGATTGAAAGAGTCTGGGAACTTGTGAAACAACTTATTTTGAGACTATGTCTGTTCCCTCACATACCAGTTGTGAATTCGTAGCATTGACTTTCCACACTATTGAATTCCACCTCTCTTTTATCTTGCTTAGTAATTGGATAGCATTTGAGGTAAGTATTGGTCCTTCCATTTGCCTTCGTCTCCAACTTAACTGATAATGTTTCTCTATTACCGGTGCTCCCTTGTGTTAGTAAGGAGCTCAATAAGAGTAACTGAAGGAGGTGACAGAACAAGCCATAAGTATTCATATGTGATAGGTAAATTTGTCTAATTCTAATAGTGAACCCACTTCAATAATTATGCCTTTATAATGTAAAACACAGACTTTGTAAGTAATAAAGATAGTAATCTGCCTTCTATATTCTGCCTTTGCCTTATTTCTCAATTGGCTCTGAAACAGGTTAGAGGGAGAAGAGGTAATTATTTAATCATTCAAAGGCACTAATAACCTTCTCCTTTCTTATATCTCTGTTTATCCTATCTGGTGACTTATGTTTGGTGGCTTTTCTATCACACACCCCACTCCACTTCAAGCCCACCTATCCTCCTTTCTTTCTTTTTTAAGATTTTATTTATTTATTTGACAGAGAGAAACACAGTGAGAGAGGGAACACAAGCAGGGGGGTGGGAGAGGAAGAAGCAGGCTTCCTGCCGAGCAGGGAGCCCGAAGCAGGGCTCTATCCCGGGCCTCCGGGATCATGACCTGAGCTGGAGGCAGTCGCTTAACCAACTGAGCCACCCAGGCGCCCCCCTATCCTCCTTTTTAATGCCCTAGAGGTCTACCATCGTATGCCAAATGTACTGCCTAGAGCTTCTGGGTGGAGGCTGGTGTCATGCTTGGAAAGTGTGATGATTCCTGAACCAAGGTGTGTTGGGGATCCCTAAGACCATCCCTAAGTCTGATGATTTGCTAGAAGGACTTATGGGACTCAGCATATATTCATACTCATGGCTGTAATTTATTACAGGGAAAGTGTACAGAGCAAAATCAGCAAAGGGAAAAGAAAGATGAGACCTAGTCCAAGGGGAATGGGGACAAATTCCAAGCACCCTCTTCTAAGGGATTCACACAGTGTACGTGCTTCAATCCTCTAGCAATAAATTCTGACAATGCTTGTGAATTGCTGTCTACCAGGGATGCTCATTACAACCTCAGTGCCCAGGGTTGTTATTGGGGGCTGATTACTTAGGCACCCAGTACTAAAATTCCAGACTCTCAGAAAGAAAGCAGGTGTTCGGCATAAACCACATTATTTGTACAAACAGTTTAGGCACAGTGACACACTCTTCACAATTCTGAGAATGGTGGAAATTCTCCTGAAATCTAAGTTGAGGTGCCAGGGAAGGTTTAACTTAACAAGTAAGACTTTCTGAGGATAGTAGTTCTCAATTCTATTACTCTCCTCTGCACACAGGAGTTCTGTAGTCTAGAGAGACACTTTTATTTTATTTTTTTAGAGAGATACCTTTAAAAGCCGTTGATCATAATTATTTAATGATCATTTAATGTCCTAGGACTGTGTTAGGCATATCTAGCAAGATAAAGAAACTGAGAGACATCATTTCATTATCTAAAGGGAAAAAGTAGATCACATAAGAAGCTGAAGACCAAAGAAAGAAACAATTATTTATATATTGAATTTACCTTCATTATCCCATAATCTGATTATAATTACATTTACTTCATCAATTATTGAAAATCTCCATGAATTTAAATCACCATGCCTTTACACATCTTATTATGTTCCTGGATATTCATAGCTCACTATCTTTAAGTTTTCCTTTATACACTTCCATGATGAACTAATGAGCTCTCTGAAAAAAAAATAAGTCTTCACTTGCAATCCATTCCCGTAAACTAACTAGTTGCATGATCTGGGATAAGAAAAACAACTACTTATTCATTATTATGTATGCCTTAGAAATATTATTTATTTTCATCTCTAGAGAAACCCTGGGTGATATATATTCTATTTTTTGTCAATAAAAATAAATAAAGGAGAAGTAATTTGGTTAAGCTCACCCACCAAGTGAATATCAATGAGTTGATTCATATCTGAGTCCAAAGCAAATTGTTAAGTAATTCTGAATCTTCTTCATCTAAAAATAGAGCAATAATGCTTATTTCTTGTGGGGTTCCTTAGTAAAAATTAAAGGACACCATATGCAAATAGCCTAATATGATGCTTTGACATATATTTTACCATCAGTAAAGAATGGTAATTATCATTAGTCTGCTCCATAGTCACTGAAAACACCTATTACTAAAACCGATTTCTTCGTAAATAATCACCAGGTGACCTCTTCAGGAGCATGAAGAATTTATAGGAGGCTGATGCATTAAGATTATCTTCATATTTAAAATTTGGCTCAACTGAGTAGTGTATGGAATTATTAAATCACTATACTGTACACCTGAAAGTAATATAACACTGTGTGTTAACTATACTGGAAAAAAAGAAAAAAAAAGTAAAAGAAAAAGAAAGCAAAGCAAACAAAAGAAAAGAAAAGGGAAGGGAAGGAAAGGAAAGAGAAGAAAAGAAAAGAAAAGAAAAGAAAAGAAAAGAAAAGAAAAGAAAAGAAAAGAAAGGAAAAGAAAAAAGAAAGGAAAAGAAAAGAAAATTTTGCTCAAGAACCATGCTCCCAAGTTGATAATTTATGGAGAAAAAGAAAAAAATTAACAGTAACTTTGAAGAGGGTACTGGTAATTTATTCCTCATTTTCCCTAAAGTCTAAAAAAAAGTAATAATTGAAATAGGTCAGGGGAAAATAGGATATAAGAAAAACAACTGTAACTACAGTTGTAACTAGTCCTGAAAGAGACTATCTGCCAAATGGAGACCATCTCAACACTAGTTTGAGGGTTTCTTTTCTCTCTTTCTCTCTTTCTCTCTTTCTCTCTCTCTCTCTCTCTCTCTCTCTCTCTTTCTTTCTTTCTTTCTTTCCTCTTTTTTAAATTTACTTATTTGACAGAGAGAGACACACAGAGAGAACACAAGCACGGGGAGAGGCAGTGAGAGCAGCAGAGGGAGAGGGAGAAGTATACTCCTTGCTGAGCAGTGAGCCCGATGTGGGGCTCAGTCCCAGGTCACCCTCATGACCTGAGCCAAAGGCAGACACTCGACTGAGCCACCCAGGTGCTCTGTTTGAGGGTTTCATTAGCACAAGAGTCTAGGTAAGAAACCAACTTCTTTTTATGCCTTTTAGTTTTTTAAAGAATGAAAATACAGGAAAGTCTTTTAAAGATTCATGTTATTCCCAAGCTAATTGTTACAATCTGGCTACCTACCAAAAACAATCTCGCACACACACACATCTTTGAAAGTAGTTATACAACCCCCTCTTGTATAAGAATCCATATGCTGAACATGAAACCCTACATTTCTGTTAGGATTTAATACCATCTCAGAAAATAGCCTTGGTATGCCAGGAAATGAACAGAAGATCTCAGAAGGGAGCGGTTGAGGGGATGGGGTAACAGGGTGATGGGTACGAAGGAGGGCACATGATGTGATGTGTGATGTGCACTGAGTGTTATAGGCAACTAGTGAATCATTGAACACTACATCAAAAACTAATGACATACTATACAGTGGCTAACTGAACATAATAAGAAAAAAGAAATAACGTAATGAAAACTAAAAAGCAAACACCTGGGAAAATGTGACAGAGCACTGATACCTTTACCATAGAAATATGATTTTCTAAATCTTTAAGATTTATTCCAAAATGAAGTGGGCAAAGAATTTAGATGATTTATAAATTTAACCCATAAATTTCTAACAAATGTATGAAAATATATTGGTTAAATGCTTATCAACTACAAAAAAAATAGTCTTGGAATTAATTCAGAAATAAGGAATAAAATTAGAGCCTAGATCCAGTCAGTATAGACTTTACGTGGTTTCTTGTTCACTTGCTATATACAAGAATTTAAATATATGGGTTTGTAGGTTTATATTCTAAGAAATGGCACTTGGTAATTAAAGAGCTAAAAACAAGTGATTCCTCCAAATGGCCACTTGATCAGTAGCCAAAAGTAAATAATCAAGAAAAATAAAGCAAGCAAGATAGCTCTTAAAAATGCCAATTATTGTCATGGCAGCAATGATGCTTCCACAAAATCCATCATTACTCCAGTTAATGACTGGTGAGTAGGCGTACAGATGACTTTTGCCTTGGTCCAGGAAACTCAGGGCATTAACTGAGGAACTAATCATTAATCCCAGGTAATGCAAAGGCCAGTTTTCAGAGGATCATTGCTCAAGCAATCTTCTATTCAAACATAAGTGCAGTTCAGATTGTGAAATCTATAATGATTTCAAAATATTGGTGCATTTTTACAAAGAAGCCTGGTTTGGAATCAGTAGATTCAATATTCCTTTTCATAATATAGCATCTAATATTCCTAAGTATAAACCTGACACACAACTTACAAAGTCTGAATCATAGATTTTTAGCTATTTCTTGTAAACTATGATGCCTTATCCACCCACCATCTGAACTGACTGTAAATTATGTTAAAACAATAGAAGTTCTGTCACCAATAAAATGATAAAAGTCACCAAGAATATAAAGAAATTATATATTTCTAATTTTTAGAAATATGAATTATGCAATAAACTATGCATCTCTAAGTTATCCCTAGAAATATAAATATTATGCTAGTAGATACAAATATTTGTAATTAATATGATGACTGTACATAAAATTAAAAATAAGAATGGGTTATTCTATTCCCGCCAAAAAAGTTTTCATGCATGGGTAAATGTCCAAAAATAGAAGACGTGCTGCTACCTTTATTTAAGGGAATAGTAATTAGCTATTAAGAATGATACTGTGGGGCACCTGGGTGGCTCAGTTGGTTAGGTGTCTACCTTCAGCTCAGGTCACGATCCCAGGACCCTGGGATCAAGTCCAGCATCAGGCTCTCTGCTCAGCGGGGAGCCTGTCTCTCCCTCTGTCTACCACTCTGCCTATTTGTGCTCTCTCTCTCTGTCAAATAAATAAAATATTTTTTAAAAAATGATACTGCAAACGTAGGCTACCTGGTTTGGGAAGATATCTGCAATTTATTGTTAAGTCAGAATCAAGTGTAAGAAGAATATGTATAATATGAGTAATATAGGGAAACATATAAATACAAAAAGCATGTATGATATGGAAGAGGGAGAGAGGGAATGAGGGGAAGATAGGGAAGAGCAGGGAAAGAGGAGGTGAGAAAGCGGGAAGGAGAGAGGAATTGAGTCTGGAGGAATTATACACCAAGGTATATACATCTTGCAGTGTTCATGTCTGGGGTAGGGAATTAGGTGTTCTATTGTATTGCTTACCTCTTTCTATTTTTTTTTTTTTATAATGAACATGCACTGCTTTCTTAAGTTAGATAAACACAAAACATATTTTTAGCCACAAAAAGTTTACACCCTTGGCACTTGTCAAACAATAAATGAGGAATAAATGAGGAATAGCACATCCCTGATAGCACTGGACAAGCTTAACCAAATAAACTTCTCTACCACTGACCACAGCAATCATTCTGCCCTGCATACCTGTCATTTAGTAGTAAACATGTTAATCACTAATATTGTAGCACAAGAAAGAATAAACCATGGGTGACCAGCTGTTGGTGAAGATCCTTTGGTGTTGGTGAGAACTGAGATGGCACAGTGGTCAATCTTCCAGATCAGGAGAATTATTAGTATATGAGCAATAGGTGTGGGTAAGTCCTATGGATATTCCATTACCCCTAAAAGGAAGACAGGGCCACCTAAGAATGCCCCTCTGGCACTAATAAGGAGAATCACCCATATCATGGGTTAACTACCAACACCAAACCGAGATAGGGTTAAATGATTTTCCTAATGACACCAAGGAGGAGAAGGGCAGATAGAATTTGAATCCAAGAATTTCTAATACTACAACTCTTATTCTTTCCATTCTTTTATTTTTTTTTTAAAGATTTTATTTATTTGACAGAGAGAAACACAGCCAGAGAGGGAACACAGGCAGGGGGACTGAGAGAGGGAGAAGCAGGCTTCCCGCCGAGCAGGGAGCCCGATGTGGGAGTCCAACCCGGGTCTCCAGGATCATGACCTGAGCTGAAGGCAGTTGCTTAACCAACTGAGCCATCCAGGCGCCCCCTCTTCCCATTCTTTTAGAATGAAAAGTAGAATGCCTTAGAGACATCCCTACAAACTATGTCTCCTTTACAGACAGTGTAGAATGGGTCTTATACCATTCCCAATAAATGGCAAAGTGCAAGTTGGCCACTCTTTGAGCAAAACTTAGGAAAAAGTCTAAATGCCCTACAATAAGAATATAATAAACAGAACCATTCACAGAATGAGATCTCATGTAGCCATTAATATGGCTAGTATTTTTTTTTTAAGATTTTATTTATTTGACAGAGAGAAACACAGCCAGGGAGGGAACACAAGCAGGGGGAGTGAGAGAGGGAAAAGCAGCCCTCCCACCGAGCAGGGAGCCCGTGGGACTCAATCCCAGGTCTCCGGGATCATGACCCAAGCCGAAGGCAGTCGTCCAACCAACTGAGCCCCCCAGGCGCCCCATGGCTAGTTTTTATTACCAGTAGTTAACTCTCTTTTTGAACACTAACCTGTTTCCAAGCATGTCCTAAGTACTTTCCATGCATTATCTCTTTTAAATCCCATAAATGTCCTATGAGTTAGATTCACTCATCAACAGATGAACTTAGTAATGCACATAAATTCTCAGAGTTGAAAGAGCCAGAGTTTCAATCAAGGAGTAATAAATGAGTGGGATACCATGTTGCCTATAAAGTATATCACAACTGCATTAAATGCATAGAATAAAGACTAGGATAAACTATGCAAGTATAATTATAATAAAAGCCTCTGCATGGTAGGATTTTAAATATTATCTCCATGTTTGATTCTTTCAATTATTTTCTCTTTTTCTACAAAGAAAATGTAGTTACTGTCCAGTTAAATCTTAAAAATATTTGTAGTATCAGAATGTGTGGCTATTGCCATTTTTGTATGGTTTAACTCAACTTTGATGAAGATCTTTTCTTTAAAAGTACATATTTAATGATATGTATGGATGTATATACACATATATGTGTGTGAATATGTATTCTCACACACATTTAGCACAGATACATATGTCTATTTACGGACACATTTATCACATATACACAATAAATTATATGCATTATATGTATATTTCAGAACTCACTCAAAGATTGCTCTGCTATTCTAGTGGCATGAGGTATTCAAGAATAAAACAGCCCATAAGAGAGTAAGCCTTCCACCCCCAGTTACTATTATTTATTCTCTATTAATTCCCCACAATGCCTGGTCAGTGCTGTGTGCCAGGCATACTCAATCACTGCCCCACACTCAAAGAACCTAAAAATGGCACTACTCATTGTAGTCAACATTCAACAAATACGTATTGAGTGAATGATCTGCATCTCATCTGGGCTAATTGATAGTGTGGCCTATTTGAATCCGGAGCGTATAATCTTGGGCATTCCCTTGAGCCAATGAGCTCTGGGATTCATGGGGATGGGGGGTGGGGATGAGTAGCAGTTGAAAGAAGAGAACAATGCAGTTGCCTGTAATCCATTCATTTTGACAATGCTGAATTACTCCCCAAGTTTGTAGCCAAGTGCACTATCTGGGGTTTTTATGCATAGCTCAGACCATACAATATCCTGCTGTTTAGTCTAACTATAAAATTACTGAACATGCTGACAGCCAGACCTATAATTAGGACAGCAGTAGATCAGAGCAGATCAGAATGATGCTTATTGAGATGCCTCATGGCATGTGCTTACAATGATGAAATGCATTTTTATTAACATTAAAATAACTTCGAAGATGTTCTTTTAATTCTAGAATAGAGAAAGATAAGTAGCAGCGTGCCTGGAGTTCTTCATGATACTTTTGATACACATAATAGTTGCTAATGTACAGAAAGTATTTCATCACTTTCTAGAATCTGCTATGTGCCTGAATAAATAGTTATTAGTAGTGCTATCATGTTCCTGTAACGTATATACACAACCATAGGGGTAATTTTTTGATAACAGTGATTATCATTTATTCATCCAAGTGCCTCTGGAGTATGTAATACCAGTTCTGCAAAACTACTGCATCTCAATCAAACTCTGAAAATCTCTGTGCTTCCATCATTTGTCCATTCATCTGTCACAGAAAGGAGAAGATAATTAAGAGATCTGTCCAAAACTCATATAGGTAGCTATGGGTAGATTTAATACCTACACTGATTTTTTCCTTGCCAGCAACATGCCTGATTGTCACTCCGAAAGCCAATACTTTACGACTGTATTTGGAAAACGAGTCCAAACACAATGCCATCACATGTATGGTGGGAGCACTATTCGATGGTTAATTGCCTTAAGTTCTTATAATCTTTGAGGCTGTCCTTCCTTCCTTTTTTCCTTCCTTCCTTCCTTCCCTCCCTTCCTCCCTCCTCCCTCCCTCCCTTCCTCCCTCCTTCCCTCCCTCCCTTCCTTCCTTCCTTCCTCCCTCCCTTCCTTCCTCCCTTTTTTTTTTCCCTCTCTTTACTACTCTAAATACTTGGAGGTAGAATGTGTGTATTACTTGCTCTTTATTGCTGCTTTTATGCTATTTATCTATATCCTCTTCTGAAAACACCAAGTCCTTTGAATGGCACATCACTACATTGTCCACAAGTGCATCTTGATTGCATACACCAGATTTTCCCCTAGAGAATTCTCTTGATGGAGTCTTGATGCTTCCATTCTGATACTGTTATGGCACTATTACTACCAGCATCCGGTGAGATATTTTTAAAACTGCATTTGATCATGTTCTTCTTATGTTCCAACCATTTAGCAATTTTCTACTACCTTCAGGAAAAATATTTTTTTTTTTGTTTTATTGTAAAATCCAGAATACCAGACCTTACTCTCCTTCTTTTATCACACAATGAATCATGGAACACTACATCAGAAACCAATGGTGTACTATATAGTGACTAACACAACATAATAATAATTTTTAAAAGTACCTATTCTTATTCATTCCAAATAAACAACTTTCCCCTGACAAATTACTTTTTACTTTCTGTTAGCCCTAGTTGGAATACCTATCCTAGAACTTTGCCTTACTGACTGCCTCCTTCACTCAGGTCGCTGCTCAAATGTCACCTACACAGTTGTTTCTTCATAGTACTTACTGTACTAATCACTACTTCTCTCATGTACTTCTTCCCTTTTTTTATATCTTATACATTAAAATATATAAAAAGAGATCACAGCAGTTATCACTCTGTTCAAAAGTCCATCTCTCGTACCTAGAATGGAAACTAGTACATATATTCAATAAATTTTTATGTATTGAATAAATAACTTTCTTAAACTAGAACATAAACAATCAGAGCTTGTTACGATTGGCTCCCACTTCTAATTCATTCAGACCCTAAGTGTTACATTTCATAGTCTTAAAACATAATGTTGACCTTTATCTGGTACCTTCCAAGTTATCAGGAAATTTCAGATTTCCTTTTCATCACATTTTTGAGCAGGGAAACGGGGGTTACTTAATTTCTATTTCCTATGTTTGCACAAAGAAGAAAGTATTTTATAAATGGGAAGGAACAAATCACAGGTCTCCTTCCCCAGAACTCTTCTCTATGGAGGCAGAAATGAAGAGATCAGGAAGCTCAATGAACTCAGGTTTCACTCACATGATCCTCCCCTTTTCTTCAAAAGTTCATCTGCGATTTTCTCCCCTACAGCAGAGGCTATGTCCAGACCTGGAGTAGAAGCAGGAATTGGGTTATAAGGTTCAAGAGAAAAATGTGATCACATCTCTGACAGACTAATAAGTCTTTTTAATTCAGGGGTATAGGAGTTTGCATTAGGAAATCAGATTTTGGTGGCAGGTCAAGACAGAGTCTCCAAATCAGTTATATTAGTGAGAAAGCTGATATTTAAATTTCTACCTGTCTGACTCCTGTGTCTGAATTCTCAGCTGTTTCAGACCTCAGAATAAGGAGAGGACAATGATTAATTTTTACTCCTAAAACGCAAACACACTGATCTTAATTCCCTCTGTACTAAATTATTTCTCACTATGAAGACAGTCACTCACTCACTTTTTAATGAAAAGCCTACTAAGTATAGTATCCTCCATGAAATATTTGGGGCAAAAAGACACAGCATTGACCTCAAGGAACTGATAGTCCCTCAAATGAGCACTAATTTTAAGTGACCATATGATACATCTAGAGGCATGCTACTTTGAATAAATATGCAAAGCATAGGATTATGTTTACTCAAAAATTAGATGATTAATATTCTTTCCCATCTTGTGGTCCCTTCACCTTATTACCCCAGGCCTCTTAAGTCAAGGATGATAATGTGATTCAACACCATTAAATCTTGATATTATCCTTTCCTTTCAAAGGATAAGAAAGTACCCATGTAACAAGTAAGCATGAGTAATCCAGAAGCAGATATAAAGATCACTTCAGAGCCATAAATCCCATCAGAGAACCCAGGAACGAGTCATCAGTCAGACTTTAATCAGCAGCAATGGATAGGATGAAAAACAAGGATCATTCTGGGGTAATCATCAAGACTATATGCTTTTTTTCCAAGATCATTTGTGTCATTGGCAGCAATTGAGTCAGTACTCTATTGCTTTTATAATGAATACTTTTTAAGAGAAACAAAAAATGGAGATAGGGAGAAAAGAAAGGAAGGTAGTAAAAAAAAAAAATGAGGAAGGGAAATAAGAGAGTCCTTATAATCTGTCCAGTCCTTCTAATTTTATATCCTTAACAGTGCTTTGCATGTCTCTGGTCTAGCCCACTCCCTCATTGCTTCCTTGTCTGGATTTCCGGGATAGTCTTATCTATGTAATGTTCAAAGTATGAAAATGAGATGGATATGAAAGGATAAGTGGCTTAGAAATAAGGCAAGTCCTAAATTCCTACGCATCAAGGCATATTGTTTATTCCCTCAAGGACAGAGCAGGTTTTCATGTGGCCTAGCCAGGAGCAGAACTTCCCACAGAACTGCAGAAGGCACAGGAAACAGAGGGGTCAAGATGTTCATGCATGTGTTCCACCATTAGGACCATGGCTGCTCTGCCATGACTATCCAGATGCCCAAAGGGTAACATTTTTAAAAGAAGAAAAATTAGGGCACCTGGGTGGCTCAGTGTGTTAAAGCCTCTGCATTCGGCACAGGTTATGATCTCAGGGTCCTGGGATCGAGGCCTGCATCGGGCTCTCTGCTCAATAGGGAGCCTGCTCCCTCCTCTCTCACTGCCTGCCTCTCTGCCTACTTGTAATCTCTCTCTCTTTTGTCAAGTAAATAAATAAAATCTTAAAAAAAAAGAAGAAAAATTAAATAGTTCACATGGAGGTTTGGGGGGGTTAATTAATTACCAATTAATTATTTTAATTAATAAGTAAAATATTTTAATAAATAAAATAATTAATAATTAAAATTTATTTTTTTCTGATGGCAGATACAAACTCTTATAGAAATATACTCTAACAAGCCACAGAAGCTTGGGCTAAAATATCACTTTTGTAGTCACTGAAAATCGTAATGCAGAGCATGAAAGTAGAGCTGCCTACTTGCAATTTTTGAGAATCGGTTGCTTTGGTTGCTGTAATAGTAAATGATCTCTGAAATAAGCTACTATATTTGGATTATTCATCTCATTTCTCTCTTCCTCCAACATTTTTAGATTGCATGCAACACTCTGACCAAAGGGCGGAGGAAATGCACTGGATTTAAACAACTCCATGCTCATTTCCAAAGTCTCTAATACAAAGGTGAGATAATTGTTCTGCCACATAAATTAAGGCATAAGAAAAAAGATGGCTAATGTATCGAAATCCCTATGCTTGATGCATGAAGCTTGAATAATAAGAAAATTCAAAGTGTGTTAAAACAAAGGTACTGATGACTTGCCAAATATAACCAGAATTATTCAGAATTCAATTCAATACTTGAATGCTTATGTAAAAGCAAGCCATATATATCAAAGGTAAGGCATAAAAGAACGTACTATTCTATAACAGTGATGTTTATGAAAGTCAAAGATAAAGTATCATTTCAAATATATACAACTCACAGCCTTGTCTGGATTACAAGTTCCTTGAAAACATGCCCATCCTCTACATTTCTTTTACCCTTTTATTATACTACTTGTCGCATAGCAATTAATTAGAAAAATATTATTTTTCCTACTCTAATAGTCTCCCTTTCTCCTGGCAGTATGTTCCAAGACCCCCAGGTGGACACTTAAAAGTGCAGATACCCTCCCTACCCTATATATACGATGTTTTGATGCTCTGATACATATGTATCTATGATAAGATTTAACTTACAAATTAGGCACAGTAAAAGACTAACAGCAACTAGTAACAAAATAGCACAATTATATTGTAATAAAAGTTATATGAAAGTGGTCTCTCTTTCTCTCTACGAATATCTTATTTACTGTGCTCATCATCCTTCTTGTGATGACCTTAGGGGATAAAATGCCTATGTCATAAGATGAAATGACTTGAATGACATAGGCATTGTAATGTAGCCTTTGGTTACTACTGGCTTTTTGATGATACATCAGAATGAGGATCATTTGCTTCCAGACCATGGCTGACTGCAGATAACTGAAATTGTGGAAAGCAAAACCTCAGGTAAAGGGCAGGGTAGGGGAGGGAGAGAAGTGGACTACTGTACTGATAAAGACATCTTACACCAACAAAGAATCTTGGAGTAAGAAGATATTAAGAAGACATCCTAGAATACAATTAGCTCTAACTTCACCTCTACAGATGGAGAAACTGACTCCAAGTAGCTCTTCACTTGTCAAGGTCAAATACTAGTCTATCGTAAATCAGGGAGTAGAGTCAGGGTTGCCCATCTCCCACCAGTGTTCTTTCTAATGCAGCTTATAAAATCTCATTAACATATATTAAATAATTATACTGGGTAGTCATAATGTCATCTTGCATAATGTGAATATTATTGCTTCAACGAACATATTTTGAATCTGTAACAATGTGCCAGCTGCTTTGGATACAGAAATGAGTAAGACAAACTTCCCTCTCTAAAAAAGCTTACAGTCTGGTAGAGGTGATAAGCATTGCCCAAGGGATAAACCAATGTTTCTTAAAACAGGATTAAAAAAAAAGCCAAAACAATCTTTAAAAAGAACATAGTTGGAGGACTTAACATTTTCTAGTTTTAAAACTTACTACAAAGATATGGTAATCATGACAGTGTAGTACTTGCATAAAGATAGACATAGATCAATGGCAAAGAAATAAATGTTCTGAAATAAACCTTTACATTATGGCCAATTGATTTTTGAGAAAGGTGCTAAGGAAATTTAATAGAGGAATAATAGTTTTTACCACAAATGATACTGGTACAAATTGGATATCCATATTCAAAAGATGAATTTAGACCCTTATTCAAATTAACAAACAAGAAAAAATGGATCATAGAGCTACATATAAGTGCTAAAAGCCTAAGACCCTTAGAAGAAAGTGTTAGTAGTGAACCTTTGTGTCTTTGGGTTAGGCAAAGATATCATAGATCTGACATCAGAAACCAACCAAACAAACAAACAAACAAGAAATGAGAAAGATTTGATAAGTAAAACATCATCAAAATTAATAACTTTTGTACTTAAAAAGTTACCAACATGACAGTGGAGAGGCTGCATGTTGGGAGAAAATGTAGGCAGATCATATATCCCACAGAGACTTGTATCCAGAATATATAAAGAAATCTTAAAACAGAGAGGTCCAATAACCTAATTAAAAAATGGACAGCAGATTTCAATAAATACCCCACCGAAGAAGATATTTAACCAGTAAGTGCATGAAAATAGTCTCAACATCATTAAATCATTAGATACAATCATTGAGATATAACTTCAGACCCCGTAAAACAGCTATAACCATGAAGATAGATAAAAAATACTGCCAAAGTTGTGGAGAAACTGAAATCCTCATAGACGGTAGATGAAAATATAAAATAGTCCAGACACCTTGGGAAATATTTTGTCAGTTTCTTAAACTGTTAAATGTGGAGTTACCTTATGACCCAGTATTTTTGCTCCTAAGTATTTACTCAAGAGAAGTGAAACATATGCTCACAAAAAGAATTATATATAATTGTCCATGGCAATAGTATTTACAATAGCCGAAAAGTAGAAATAATTCAAAATATCTATCTAGTAATAATTGTATAAACAAAGTGTAATATATCCATACAACGGAATACTATCTGGTAAGAACAAAGTGCTGACTCATGCTACAAAATGAATAGAACTCAAAAACGTTACATTAAGTGAGAGAACCTAGAAATAAAGCTCACATATTTCATTCATATAAAATATCCAGAAATGACAAATCTGTAAAGGCAGAAAACAGTCTAAGTGGTTTCCTAGGGTTGGAGGTGGAAAAGGGCAGTGACTACAAAAGGATATAAGTGGAGGGACTGGTTGTTTCCTGATGGAAATGCTGACAAAAATTAAATTGTGGCAATGGTTACTTAACTATTTACATTTACTAAGAATCATTGAACCATACCTTTAAAATAAGTGAATTCTATGATATGTAAATTATATTTCAATGAAGCTGTTAAATACAATTAAAGACTCTCCATTATCCCATCCTCACTGTTTGAACTTATTTCCCAACTTCTTTTCTCCATATATGGTTTGTAGCTCTGCACTCATTATGGTCTTTGGAAACTTTATTCTTGATGATCAGACTGCTTAGAAAATACTTTTGATAAGTCTTCCCCTGAAAAGCTTCTGTTCATATTTCCAAACTCAGCCCAAGCATCATATCATCTAGAAAGATTTTACTCCGCCCTGAAGTCATGTCCCTCCTAGAAGTTCCCATTATAGCTTATAAATATCAGTACCCACACACTCAACCTTCTGTGCTAATTTATGTTTATCTTTCTGTCTTCTCATTGGGCTATAAACTCTCTAGGAAAAGGGAACCTTTCGCCTGTCCTCAGTGCTTAGCACACACATTAGCTTTTCAATAAATATTTGTTGAATTAAAATTTATGCGGATAAATTCAAGGAAAGTAGTAAGAACTAGATAGAGTGAAGGCACAGAGACTCAACAGCTTTGTTTAGGATGACCAAATAAGGATGAGTAAAAGAGTTACCCAGGTAAGTGAAACAATAACCCATATTGAGAAGCAACTATAGTGTCTCTCCACAGGAGGGACTGTGTTGGAAATTTACAGAGAAGCAGCCTCCTGTTGCAAGGAAACTTCTGAAGAAATGGTTTGTTCAACATTAAAAAATAATGCAGAGTACTATGCCCAGAAAGAGGAGTAAGAATATTAGACACTGTTCAAAATATAACTGTGAGGAAATTTAAAAATATGAAAACAATTCTGCAAAGAAAAAAAAGTGTATATTTCCTTTTATAAAGCACCAAATAAAAGAATAATTACAGGGCTTCTTGTCCTTTCTCATTCCTGTTTGGAAGTAGTATGTGCCATTCTAACTTCTTATGATCTATTTAATCAATAAATATATCTAGCTGTCAAATTTCATCTTACTGCATGGGAAGATCTAGAGAGAAAAAAAAACTTTTTTTAAAGATTTTATTTATTTATTTGACAGAGAGAGAGATCACAAGTAGGCAGAGAGGCAGGCAGAGAGAGCAGAGGAAGCAGGCTCCCCACTGAGCAGAGAGCCTGATTGCAGGCCTTGATCCCAGGAACCTGAGATCATGACCTGAGCAGAAGGCAGCTTTAACCCACTGAGCCACCCAGGCACCCATAGAGAAAAAACAACTCTTATCCCATGTGATTCAACAAGTCAGAAACAAGAACCAAAGAGTCAACCTTGGTCCCTGGGTCCTGGTCCAGGACTTTGCTTACTTTTATTATACTCATACTTACATTCTTCCCATTCTTAGTACTTGTATGTGTTGTAGAAAAGTTGAAGTGGGGGGTGGGGGACAGCAGTGGCAGCAACTTGCCAGGTACCGTTGGGATGTTTAATAATGCTAATGGCTAAAGTGTATTATTCAATGTTTATTTGGCACACGGCACTGTGCAAAGTATTTTATGCACATTATTTCCTTTGCTTATTACAGCCTCTAAAAATTTATCTATGAAGAAAACTGGGTTTCGTGTGAGTCAAGGAAAGTATTGAATATCATCTAACTAGCAAGGGATAGTGTCCAGAGCTTCATGATCAGAAGCCTATACTGTTATATACCATGTTATCCTATAATCCATTTCCCTCTACTATTCAGGCTCTCCTGCTTAGGTTTTCCATCAACCTTTGGTTTCTATTCTGCATTTCTGTAGTGAAAAATCATGGATATGTCAAAGAATATTAATAAAGACCTTCTAGAGGTGCCTGGGTGGCTCAGTACTTAAGTGTCTGCCTTGAGCCCAGGTCACGATCCTGGAGTCCCAGGATGCAGTCCCACATGGGGCTTCCTGCTCAGCATCATGACCTGAGCCAAAATCATCGGGCTTCCTTCTCTCACTCTCCCTTCTTGTGTTCCCTACCTAGCTGTGTTTCTCTCTGTCAAATAAATAATAATAAAATAAAATAAAATAAAATAAAATAAAATAAAATAAAATAAAATAAAATAAAATAAAATAAAATAAAGTTAAGTTAAATTAAATTAAATTAAATTTAAAAAGCCTTCTAATGCAATTATTTCCTTGGTAGCATTTGATACAAATTCTTGAACTCCCTTATATTAGACTTTTTAATATAAAACTGGCAATAGTGTTTTAGATATAGAGATGGATAAAACATTTAGCTATAACAATGTATCTTAAAATTTAAATTTTCACACTGAAGAAAATATATGTCATCTGTGGCTTTTTAAAGAAGTATTTACGTTGTACTTCTGAAACACATGAAAACAAAGAGAATATATCAAGCTCATTCCTTTGAAGGCCACCTAAATGAGAAGACTTGATTATGTCACCAGAAACCTAAGTATGGAATGAGCTAAAAAGGAAAAAAGTCCTCTAAGACAATTAAAAGTACAAACACAATTTCAGAGCAAATGCTCAACATAACTCTTGAGAATAAAATGTTTCCTGACAAGCATTAATGCACTAGTTACAAATGATTGTTATCAAGTAAAACAAATGTTGTGTCATTATATGGTCCTTTAAGCTTTTGTCCCCTACTCTCACCCTCAGCTTGTAAGTCATGTAGCCATTAGAACATACAGACAGATGTCTACACCCTCATTTTCCCCTTAGCCTTGCACTAACTTGGAGTACTGCTCTGATGTTTTCTTGATATATCCTAGCCCATTCTCACCTACTTACTCATTCTCTTTATTTACAGCCTTACCATAATTTGGTGCTGGGAATAGACATTTTTTTTTTCTTTTAAAGATTTGGGAGAGGGGCGCCTGGGTGTCTCAGTTGGTTAAGCGACTGCCTTGGGCTCGGGTCATGATCCTAGAGACCCGGGATCGAGCCCCACACAGGCTCCCTGCTCGGCAGGAAGCCTGCTTCTCCCTCTCTCACTCCTGTTGCTTGTGTTCCCTCTCTGGTTGTGTTTCTCTCTGTCAAGTAAATAAAATATTAAAAAAAAAAAAAGATTTGGGAGAGAGAGAGAGAAAGTGTATGAGCAGGGGAAGGGGCAAAAGAAGAAAGAGAAGATAAGAAGCTCAAGCAGATACCCTGCTAAGTGCACAAGCCCCACACAGGGGCAAAAGAAGAAAGAGAAGAAAAGAACCTCAAGCAGATACCCTGCTAAGTGCATAAGCCCCACACAGGGCTCAATCCCTGAGGATCATGACCTGAGCCAAAATCAAGAGTCAGGCATTCAACAGACTGAGCCACTCAGGAACCCCAGGTACTAGTTTTTAATCTACAGATTAGGTTCTCTAGTTGATTATGACCCAAATTCTATTTGTGGTGCTATTATCTCATAATATCTTTGTTCATTTTTTTTCTCCAGAGTCTAGATTTTGGTGGCACTTCAGTCAGATTTACACTTAGATCTTAGGCCCATTCAGATAGCGGGCCTATTATAATATCTACTTGTCAAATGTATTATTGTCCATTAATTTGGATATTATGAGCAGTTGAAGGTATAAAATGACATTTTCATAAAATCATTAATATCTTGCAAATTCAGAAAGCTTTACCTTTTGTCCAAACTATTGATTCTTGGCAGAATATGTCCTTGTCTTAAAAGGTTCTGATTATATCCACTGGAAACACACGGTATAAATGTGAAGTAAACCTTCCTTGTATTCGACCCAGATCATTATCATGACTGACTTGCATAAAAATTAACAACCTATCAAGAATAATAGAAAATGTATTTACTGGACGTCTGGTACACTTAATGCATGAGGAGTTGCTAGGAAAAATTAGCATATCCACATTCACTGCCAAACTCAAATTCAGAAAACTCAAATTCAGATGAGCATGACATATAGGAATGGGATCTCAAAGCTCTTGCTTGGCAACACTAATTTTTGACATGAAGTTCTTCCTTTTATGTGGATAATGTAGTACTTTTTAGACGTAGGATTTCTTTTTCTCAATTTACCTAAATGGGATCCTTCTTATGCCTTCTTCCGCTTCCTTCATTCCCTTCACACCCTCACCATAGGATATTGTTTGGAGTTATGGAGTTACCTTGTAGTTTTCTACCATGGGATTGGAGAAACTTGAGTTAGAAAATGGTGAGATTGGGGGCACCTGGGTGACACAGCTGGCTGAGTATCTGACTTTTGGGATTTCAGCTTGGGTCATGATCTCAGGGTTCTGGGGTCAAGCCCCGTGTCAGGCTCTGCACACAGCAGGGATTCTGCTTGAGGGTTCTCTCCCTCTCCCTATGCCCCTCCCCCCCAACTCTCTCTCTCAAATAAATAAGTGAATCTGAAAGAAAGAAAAAGAAAGAAGAAAGGAAAGGAAAGGAAAGGAAAGGAAAGGAAAGGAAAGGAAAGGAAAGGAAAGGAAAGGAAAGGGAAGGAAGGAAGGAAGGAAGGAAGGAAGGAAGGAAGGAAATAAATAAATAAATAAATAAACAAGTTAGGATAGAAGAAAAGGTGAGATTGGGATTCAGTCAAAAAATATTTACTGATAGATTTCAATTGATTTAAAAAATATCTTTATGCTCACACCATGATCTTTTTAAAGCAAGTCCATAGAATCCCAAATCAAGTAATTTATATAATTATGAAGTGGGGAACCTGTCATGTTAGAGATGGCTGCAGAAGAATAACAGAATCTTTATTCAGAAAGAGAAACAAAGCTACAAATGAAGCTAGAGGAAAATCCAAATTGCTTTGGCCCCAGGGTCACAACACTTAGGGGTCAAGGGCACTGAGCTATGATTTGATCAAGTGACAAACCCCAAATATTGGAAAATCTCTTTCCTTGCTTTCTCAGAATATCTCCTCTTTTATACTGCACCTTTATCCTGATACCTAGAAAACATATTTTAGAATATTTTCTACAAAAACTACAGAAGACCTCATTATTTAGTTCAATCACCACATTTCATAGATAAGAAAACTGAGGCCAGGGAAGGAGATTTGCCAGAGGGGTCAAACAGCTTGTCAAATCCCTCCCACAACACCACCTGTCCTCACTGAAGCTCTTCTCTTAAACCCAATCCAAAGGAACAGCTTTTATTAATCTCTTCAAGAATGAGCTCAAGAAACGGAGTACGTCCCCCAACTTTGGGTGTTCTTCCTTTTCTCCTCTGACATTGCTTATTTCTTCAAGATCAATTCTTGACATATGGCCTTTAAGTCTTTCTTCTACAACAAGATAGAAGGAAGACACAAGGCAATCCTATCTTCTCCTTGGGGGAAATCTAGTGCAATGCCTCATAGTTAACTGATCTGGGAGTTCATTGAAACCTACTTACTTGTCTGTATTCCTTCTGGGGAAATCAGAAATATCAGTAACTATCTGTCCATCTTCATTTAAGAGAATAGCTCTGGAAAGTGACTCTTCTGTTTGAATCCTCACTGTGCCACGTAACAGCTGAGTTACAATGATATCATCTTGGTGAGATGATAAATAGTGGAGCTGAGATTTGACTCCTAAGCTGCACTCTTAAGCGTTAAGCTAGAGTGTAGCTTTTGTTACCATCCCTCATATACTTGTGGGCATTAAATTAGTCCACATGCGGTATCAACAGCCTTCTATGGATATAATGCTATGCTCAAAACTTATCTTGTAGTTTTCTACCATGTGACTGGAGAAACTTGTGTTAGAAAATGGTGAGATTGGGGAGTGCTTGGATAAAATATCTTTCCATAGTACTGAGTGTCAATACTTCATCTCCTCTTGATTCTTCAGTCACTTTCTATTAATCCAAATGTTGGGAAATGTTCACTAAATATACAAGGTCAGAATTGATTTCTTTTTTTTAAAGGGGGATTTTTTCCCTTATCTTTTAAGTACTTGCTTTGCTCTATTCCAGTGGTTTTTAAATGTTAGCAAGCATCAGATATAACCTGGGGAGCTTATTAAAACACATATTAATGAGAACCACAGCCAGGGTTTCTGATTCAGTGGGTCTGTGTTGAAACCCAAGAATGAGCATTCCTAAAAAATTCTCAGAGCTGCACATGTTCTTAGTCAGGGGACTCCTTCAAGAACCACTGTGCTAGGCATTATATTTATAGATCTATATTGTTGTTATTTTTTTTTAAGATTCTATTTATTTATTTGAGAGAGAGAGAAAGCAAGTGGGGGGAGGGGCAGAGAGCAAGGGAAAGAATCTCAAGCAGACTCCACCCTAGCTCTAGCATGTGGCTCGATCTCAGGACCCTGAGATCTGGCCTGAGCTGAAACCAAGAGTCCATTGCTTAACTGGCTGAGCTACCCAGGCACCCTTGAACAGATTCATGTTTTAACTCAAATCCTCATCACCAGTACGAGTAAGTCGTTATTCTTGTCCACATTCTATAAATGAAGAAATTGAGGAATTGAAAATTTGTGACCCGTCCAAAGTTGCAAAGCTATTAAGAGGTGGCGTCATGATTTGAGCAGTCGGGCTGTTTCCAAAGCCCTTGCATACGCGGGATAATGCCTCCATTCTGCATCCTTGCAGCTGTAAGTAATGAAACTTATCATTAACTGACTCATAAGGCCGTGGTGAGAGCCCAGTGAAATATAAAAGGTGGATGCACGCAGCAGCTTGCCTGGCCCAGGGAGGGGCTCATTAAGGTTGCTTTCTGTCAACACATAGGAATTGGAATTCATTACCTCTAGTCTCTCGGCACTTTCAATGACTTCAGATAAAAGACCAATTGTTAAAATCTCCCCTAGGTTTTATTTTATCCTATCAAAATCTGATGGGTTTTTCCATATTTGACAAAGAAGAAGAAAACAGAAGGCAATACAAACAAAGTGATGAGAGCCCCGGGTTCCTCTCTTCTTCTCCTTAAAATTCTGAAACATTAAAGAAATTTTGTGCCATTATGCTTGGAACTAAGGTGTTCATAGTAGCCAGGGAGCACTCACCTGGACCATATATATAACCTTAATTTAAGAAGCACAAGGAAAAGCAGCCTTTCCTTGCCTGGATTCTACATATCTGACACTGATAAAGTATAAAGCTCGTCACTACCCTTGGTGCAGGTTCTCCATCATGATCAATTTTACAGAAAAAAATGTTCTGTCTATTATAGATCCTTGAAAACTATTCAAATTCAATGTTATCCCATCAGGCATCAGACACAAGATTTCTCTAGGAGAGGAGATCTGGTAACAACCAAGTTGAGAGGGAATGATAAAAGTATTAGAAATACTTGGCTTATTATCTCTTTCAGCGAGATACATCCAATGACCCTCACAAACATAAACAGAAGTTCATCAGACAAGGTTAATGTGCTGCATTAACTATTTGGGAAGCAAATGAATCCAGGAGGACAAGAGCCAGGAGCTGTCATGGTCCCGTCGACTCTTTGGCAAGCTAACGTATCAGGATGTCACCTCTGCATCAGATGAGGTAAGTTCGCCACATCCTGACACTGATCGCTCAATGACAGACACAAGTTGAGCCTTTCTGGCCAATTTCTAATCTCAGCATCTCCTGGAGAGCAGGCGCTCTGGCAGAAATTAGCAGCTCTATGACAGCCCCGGCCAGGACAGCTGAGATCTGGATGAACTAGAATGTGTTTTTCCCCTGCCTCAGGTGCTGTCTCTCAGGTGGGCAGGGCAGTCTGGGGTTGTTTGCAGGAGTTGACAGGTCTTTAACCTCCTTCCTGGTCAATCTGGCACTGTATTCCAAATTATATCAGGGGAACCAGAGCAAGGGCTTGGAATCAATGTGATGGGCACTGAGCAAGACTTCTCCTTGTAGCTATAAAATTTTATAAACAAATCTGTGTCTCTTTCTCCCCGCAATGACAGGGAAACTACTGTCATTTTACAGTTTTGCTCCTGTTCTCTCTCCGCCCTGACTTTTGCATATCATTGCTTCATATACTGGGAACTGACCGTCTTTTTCCTCAATGGTTGTACCCAAGAATTAATGTATAGATAAAGATTTTTCTAAAATGCAAAAAAAAAAGGGAGACAGAGCACATTCCATTTACTTGAGGTTATGATGAATTCTCATTGGAGTGGCCAAAAAGACACAGTGTGTGTGTGTGTGTATACATGTGTGCATGTGCACACAAGGGCATGGCCACATGCACATGTCTTTACTGTTCATTACTGTGGTTGCAGAAATTAGCATATGTGGAGTTATAGTACCAAGACACAGAATCAGAAGACAGGTGAATTTTCTGGAGGTTTTATTTGCCCATAGGTTCAGTCATATTATTATATTTTTAAATTTTACAGACAGTGTCTAATCATGGTATCAATCTTAGAATTAACGAATATGTGTATTTGGTAGAAGCATAGGGAAGAAGGGGACACTGGGGTGTTATCACTGGGTGTGGGGAACGGGGAATGAATCTTGGAACACTGGAAAAAAATTTTAGTAACAATAAAAAAAAAAGTCTGTTTCTTGTAGGTTATGAATGGATTGATTTAAATTGGTCCTCAGCTCATGAGCCAAGAACACAAGAAAAATGTCAATGGCATTGGGGCATCAGGTCCATTGCAGAGCGTCCTAATAAATATGAATAAGATGATTTGACTTCTTTATTTTCCTCCTGCTGCTGCTGACGGGGAAGATGACAGCCTAATTGTATCTGCCCAGTGCTGTGCTGTGAGTTTACATTAAGCTGCATGTGTTCTATCGTCACTGCACGGTTTGGAGGGTAACGGTTTTGTCTAAACCATACCACAGGCAGAGACCATTTCTGAAAGCCACTCAGCAATTCACAAAGGAGAAGATTTTCTGCATCTTTTAAAATTTGCTGGAGGTTTCAGCATAAAATAATTAGTCACTAGAGGCTGAGAAGGAAGGGAAAACTATAGATAGATACATATAGTGATATATGTGCATATGTACGTATATATATGTATATGATATACACAAATATATGTTATCCTGTATGCCACGTGACTATATGGGATACCTCAACTGTAATCTTTCTTTCTACCAAACAGCCTGAGCCTCTCCTTAGGTTTTGTGGCCCAATGAAATCACCATCAAGGTTTACTGAGACTACTCTCCCTTTAACCATCTACCCCATATGGCTTCTGATCCTTATCTCATGACTGAGACAACATATGTGTCCTAGACCCAATAGCCAATATTCACTTTGGCCCCCATTTCTAAGGTCTTGTCTGAATTATCTGCCTGGTAACCGAGGCTTTGTAGCCCATGGCCCACTCTTGTCCTTGTTAGTTAGTTTCCTTCCTTCTTGTTGATATGAGCTGTGTTCCTGAAACACAGTTTTTTAACTAAAGCCTTGCTTCCTTTTTATGAACATGTTACTGATGCAGTTTGTCTACATCCGAGGCAAGATTTTTTTTCTGAGCCAAAAGCTTTAGGATGGTCCTGTCCCTACTTATTTAGCACTTAGTATGTGCTCAGTCATATTAGATTTAAATGAATATGTATATGGATACATATCATTAAGAGGAAAGAAAAACACGTAGTACTTAATACTGTAGGCTTTGCATTCAAATAAAAATTATTTAAAAAGAAAGAAAGAAGGAAAGAAAGGAAGGAAGGAAGGAAGGAAGGAAGGAAGGAAGAAAGAAAGAAAGAAAGAAAGAAAGAAAGAAAGAAAGAAAGAAAGAAAGAAAGAAATGATTCAAGTCCCAGCTCCACCACCTGTATCTTGTGTGACTTTGGGCAAGCTACTTAGTTTCCTTAAGATTCAGGTTTTTCAGCTATAAAATTGGTATAATAAAATACCTCCATCACCAGGTCCCAGAAGAATTAAGTTAATGCATATACAGTTTAACAAAGTCCAGTCACACAGTAATTACACAGTAAATGGACATCTATAGGCATAAAAACTATACTCCTTTTAGAGAAAATGCAAAATGGTCAATGGGTAAAGGGGCTGAGACACTGCAAAAAGTGTGAACATTGACAGTTGTTGAAACTGAGGAAAATGGCTCAAACCCCTCTATTAATTTGATGTTACCATAATGACATTCTTACCTCTCATTTAATGTTCCACTCCCAGAAATTTATCTTAAACTTCTCACTGATGTTACTGATACCCGAATGTCCCTGTTTCTTACCCCTCTGTGTCGTCATGCCCTTTGCAATGTGACCTCCAGCTCCAGCAACAAGAAACTGCATTGTATTTACTTCCTCACCACTGGAAGCTGCATTGGCCTCAGGCTTTGCTTTGGCCAACAGAAAACCATGAAAATGAGTTTGTCCAGTTTTGTTCCTTTTCCCTTTGGAACTCTGACAGCCACCATGTGAACAGGGTCATGGTCAGCCTGCTGGAGGATGAAACTTGTAGTGCAGACATCCTCATAGCTCTAGCTGAGAACAAGCCAACTCCCCAAAACAAAGTCATCTAGCTGATCTGCCATTGACTATGACACATGAGAGAGTGCAGCTGAGACCAGAACTATCCAGCTAAGCTCAGCTCAAATTGCTGACCCACAGTACTTAGAACTAAAAAAAATGGTTTTATTTTAAGCCACAACAAAATATTAGGCATCACACAACAAAACAGTAGGCAAGCTTTAATGTGGCAATGATGATGTCTCAGTAAAATCATGAATATTTTACAATAGAATATTGAGTGAAAATAGCAGAATATAAATATTAGTCAGTATACTGTGGTTGAAATTATGCAAATTTATGCATGCAAGTAAAAAATGGCATGTAAAAAAGACCACTTTATAACATTGGTAGGATTAAGCATCACGCTGTCATTATTTTTGTGTCCTTTAGTATACATAATTATATTATATTTTCTAATGAAAATATTTGTAGGACATAATGTCAAAGACAATCTCAAGTTGTAGGATATCTTACTGTGACATTATTAAATAAATGAAAAGTACAAACCAAGACTTTTTCCTCCCTTCCCCGATGATCATTATTGAAAAAAATGAACAAAATGGACAAATAGAAGTATTTCAAAAGTGGAAGGAAATCTCTTTATTAGTTAGGATTAAAGGAGAATACACATTAGCTCATTTTACTTTCATTATCAGACTGTTAGAATTAAAAATAAAAATGGGGATTTAAATACTCCATGGATCATAAAACCCATTTTAATAGTGAAAGATATTGATAACAGCTAAACCCTTGTATGCTAAAAGTCGGTATTTAAATGTTAAAGGTGACTGACCTAAGATAAGAAAGAAATAATTTCAGCAATAATTCTAAAAATTACTCCTACTAGAATGGCTCATTCCTTTACTAAATGTAGATGTACCCATCATAAAAGCATTGCCCCAAGAAAATGAAGCTGACTTATATGCAAAAACCAAAGAACTGCACAGAATATTCCAAAGGCATGTCCTTGGAAATTCACCCTTGACCAATATATCTCCTTAATCCTGTGGGCTACTGAAGCACAATGCTGTTTTTCTAGCTGAGTGTGCATATCTGCTGCGTCAAGAGGGATGCGGAGCTTGGCTTCCTTCTTGCATTATGATGACAATTTATTTTGACAGCTTCCTCAGCCCCCCAAAAGTTGTCAGACATCCAACATGCTGCAGAATGAACTTGAAGCATTCAAAAGCCCTGTAGTCGGAAGCTGAAAGCAAGGAGGTGGGAACCAAAGTCAAACAAAGCAAAGCAGAATGTATGGCTTGCTCCTTTCTGACAAAATCCAAGAGCTCGGAATTGAATCTGTTCTTTATTTCGATTTTGGTCAGTGTCCATTCCTTTCTCTATCAGCCAATTTTAATGTGTCTCTACAGCCCTTACAGGGTCTGTTATGATGACCAGTTCATTCACATCCCAATGGATAAACTCAGCTTCACCTTTCCCAGTCTTTAGACCCATCAACCAGCCAGTTGCTTCCCCCTCCTTTGAGAAGACAAAACAACCCTTCACTTCCACTCCTTCTCTCGCTTCCACATCCAAAACCTCTTTCACTTGGTGTACAGCAGGATCTGTCTTATTTAGTAAAGTCAACTTTACTCTGATGCCATTGACCTAGTTTGAGGGTTGTTAAAAAATAAACAGCCCAATGGAACTCATCATTCATTGTAAGGGCATTGCCAAGGACATTGTTCATTACATCATACAGTGTCCTATTTATGAAGACTTCTGAAAGAAATGCCTGTCTCATCTTTACACAAAGAATAGCTGTGCTTCTCCTAAGTATTTGCTCCGTGTTTCTTTCTTTTTGCTTAATTGCTCATTTATAAGGGACACTGTAAACCATGTGAACAATATGATACATGGTTAATTCAAGGAATATGTTTTATCATACTCTAAACAGTGTATTACTGCCCATGGCTCTTCTTTGACTTCACTCTTGTTTTTCTGTACTGTTTACTGTATTTTTGTTGTTACTTGCTGATCATATCCATGTACCATTTAGCTAACATTTATGGAGCACTCATTATGTCTGGCAGTGTTTTAAGTATATTGCGTGAATTAAGTCACTTCAATCCTCCTTTCCAATATAAGAGAGAGTTACTATAATTATCCCAATTTTGCAGACAGAAAAAAAGTGAGATGCAACAAGATTGAGTACCCTAAAATCACACAGCCAGTGAGTGGAGGAATTATTTGAAGTTAAAATATTTCTGGAAGAAGTCACCAAGGAGAGTCTGCTGCACTTGAGCAAGATATGGAGATTATTTATCTAAAAATAAAGGTAATCCCATTTTTTACTTACTTAGGTACATAAATTAATCTTAACACCTTAAGTGACTGAACAGTTTTGCTTTTCTGTTTGATGACCTGTTGGAGGATTTCCCAAATTTCAAACCATTAATGGCCCTTAAAATCTCAAGAGATTAAGTTGGAATCTAGAATATACATGATTTATGATTATGAATATGAAAATTAGAGAAATAAGTTCTACAAGGCAGTCTCCATGATTTTTAGGATCCTGAACTCTGTTTCTTGTGAGGACTTTCATGTTACATCTCCCTTGAAAAGTTGTTTCACTCAGATTTAATGCAATTTTACTTAAGAGGTCCCAACTATTAAAATAAACAACTTTTGTGTAAGTGGGTTAGGGATATCAGTTTCCTTTTGCAATGCCTAATTTTCCATGTTAGCTATCAAAAGCCAATGAGTATCGGGATATATAGAAACTTTTACCTCCAATAAGATAGTAACAGGATCCTTTTATGGAGTTTTAAAGGAGAAAGGTAAATTTTTGCTCTGGTATCTTTGGGTCCTGAGCAAATATAAAAGATCTTCTTTTTATTTTTCCATGCAAAAAATGGAAACAAACTCTGGTGAACTTAAAACAGGAAGGGCGTTTATTAGAAGGAGGTGAGGAACAGACAGAATCAAGAGGAGACTGAAAGAAAGCCCTAAAATTAGCAGAAACCAAGGGAAGACTGGTGTCTGGAACAACAGATGGCTGGTGCTGCCTTTGGGCACTGCGAGCTGATGCTGTCACGGTGTTGCTACCATGACATGCCCATGGATGCTACTGCCAATGCCAGACTCAATGCTAAAATTTCTCTTCCTGATTTAAAGTCTCAGTCCACAGCATCAGACTGGATGGGCTGCCTAATAATAGACAATATGTAGCAAAGGTCTGACCTCTTAAACTTCCATAATGGAAGCAAGAGCCCTGCCATATACTAAAATTCATACAATCATAAATTGCTCATGCAAGTGGGTCCAGTATTAATTGCCAAAAAATGAGAAATGTTCATAAAAATGAAAAAAATAAGTAACTTGTTTTATTTCCATTCATTCAGAAATCCATTCTTCCAGCCATCCGAGCCAGCCAGTCGTATATTCAACAAATACCTACTGAGTTCCAGACGTGGTATTAAGTACTGGGAATTGGGTTGGCTATTTTTTGTTTGCCTTTTCCCCCCACTGTTCTCATTCTACTATGTGCCTCAGATGGCATATCATTATTTATGGCCTTATCTGGGGCTCCACAGTCTCCTAGATTCTGGGTCAGGTTAGATAGTAGAGGAACTTCCTAGATTTATGGTTTGGAGGAAAGAGAGCCAAGTATTCATTCTTCATGCTTTTCCCTGCTATACCATTGTTTGGCATGCTGATATTATTTTATGAAGGCCACAGGTCCTATCAGGTTACCTGGTGTCACCTAATACTATGGCTTTCAAGACTGTGATAACCACTTACTGTCTTTGACATTTTGGTCTAATGATAGTAGAGGCCACCTACTGTTACTTGCCTACTGTTGGTTTCTTTTACTCCAGGATTCTTCATAGAGATCCCCTTTTTAAAACGTCCTGTAATTGCCCTTTTTTAGAGTGCCATCTGTTTGTTGCAGGAATCATGGCTTTATAGGATACATTAGTCATGAAGTAATTTAGTCCTTAATTTTATTGTACTTTCAGATTCACAGAGCTATGACTTTTGTGCACTCTGAAACTCTCTCACATTGAATAGGAGCAGGCTTGACAAGCAGTACATATTCTACATCCATGTTCCAATTTTGCAATTTGAAAATGGCAACTTCTGTACTCTGGAACTGTGACAAATTTCCAATACACACATGTGTACTTTTTTCCCTAAAATGCTTATTTTAAATTTGTCTTTGGATCTTTCCCTTCTCATTACCCAGTAGCCTATACTACAGAATTAAATGCTTGCTACACCACTAACTGTTAGCTAATTCAACCTAGAATATAATCACATGGAGAAATGAATGTAAGCCAAGACAACAGAGTAAGTGGATGCGTGTTTGTAATGAGGATCTTTATTAACCTCACCATTTTATCTGGCCCTGTCAGAATGAGATCACAGAATGAGGTTGGAACACACTGCTGTGGGGGGTAAGCTACATATTAGAGGGCACAAGAAAAAGGAAGACATTGAGGAAGGAGATGTTCGCAGAATCAGAGAGCAAATCCTGTCAACTCAGATAAGGGAGGCAGAGATCAATTCCAAGTAGGTCAGTGATTTCTGGTTCTAAGCAGCCAACAATTTAAGAAGAGTCTGCCTGAAAACTGAAGAGCAGAAGTGGCATCAGCATCTGTAGCAAATGGTCTCACCTAGAAAAGCCTACACAACGTATGAGAAGAACACAATCTAAAGCTGGCTTAAATGAGGAAGAAAGGGAGAACAATGCCACATAGGTGGTACACAGTGTAGCAATCCCCTTCCTCCTAGGAACCAGTGCACTAGGAAACTGGAGAATTGAAAAAACAAAAACAAAAGCTCTGGTATCCAAGGGATGTGTGCTCAAGGGAAATCATGAGGTGAGCTGTTGGGAAAATATCAGAACACTCATGAACGCATTCGGGGACTTCAGCTTTTGGTCAGGTAACAGTCCAACCTTTCAATATATAGTAGGGTGGAAAATATTGATATGCTATAGATTCTGTTGAAAAGTTCACTCTTAAGTTGCTTAAAAGTCATTACTAACAGCTGCAATGATGCCAGAAAGGGTTGATACTCTAAGTATCCTGTTATATCTCATCGCTTTTCAAACCCCAAGAAGCTAGATTAATTGAGCTAAATAATGCAATCTGCTTATTGTTTGAGGACAAAAAATAACTCTGAATCTCAATTAATATATATGTTTAAAATTAGGAATCTTAGAAGAAAAAAAACTAATCTTTAAAGATATATATACCTTTATGTTTGCTGAATTAGTTATAAACCAAGATATGGAAGCAACCCAAGTATCCATCAATAAATAAATGGATAGAGAAGATTATATATATAATGGAGTTTTATATATGTTGTGTAAATATACATAATGAAATAGTATATATAATATATAGTATATGTATAATGGAATATTACTCAGCCATCAAAAAGAATGAAATATTGCCATTCATGGCAACATGCATGGAGCTAGAGGGTATTATGCTAAGTGAAGTAAGTCATACAGAGAAAGAAAAATACCATATGCTTTCACTTATACGTGGAATCTGAAACCAAGAAAACCAAAGACAAATAGACTCATAAATATGGAAAATAAACTGGCGGTTGCCAGAGTGAAGGAGCATTGGGAGACAGACAAAACAGGAAAAGGAAATTAACAAGTAAAACTTCCAGTTATAAAATAAATAAGTCATAAGGATAAAAATTACAGTACAGAAATATAGTCAATAATATTATAATAACGCATGTTGACAGATGGTAACTATATTCATCATGGTAAGCATTCGGTAATGTACAGAATTGTCAAATTACTATGTTGTATACTTAAAACTAATATGACACTGTATGCTATCTATACCTCAATATAAAAAAATAAATATTCATTTTTAAGAAAGGATCTTGGAGCGCCTGGGTGGCTCAGTTGGTTAAGTGACTGCCTTCAGCTCAGGTCATGATCCCAGAGACTCAGGATCGAGCCCCGCATCCGGCTCTCTGCTCGGCGGGAGGCCTGCTTCTCCTTCTCTCACTCTCTCTGCTTGTGTTCCCTCTCTAGCTGTGTTTCTCTCTGTCAAATAAATAAACAAATCTTTAAAAATAAATAAATAAATAAATAAATAAATAAATAAATAAATAAATAAATAAAAAGAAAGGATCTTGATCATTTCTTTAGAAAATTATAAAGAATTTTCATATATCCAAATGGTTTCTTATGCCAATAATTAGTTCCACAAGTTGGAAATAGAGATAATAAGCAAATAAAGAAACAAACAATGACTATATAACATTGTATGACAAAGTAAGTGAAGAAAAACTTTGGCCTTGGGCGCCTGGGTGGCTCAGTGGGTTAAGCCTCTGCCTTCAGCTCAGGCCATGATCTCAGGATCCTGGGATCAAGGCCCGCATTGGGCTCTCTGCTCGGCGGGGGGCCTGCTTCCTCCTCTCTCTCTGCCTGCCTCTCTGCCTACTTGTGATTTCTCTCTGTCAAATAATAAATAAATAAATCTTAAAAAAAAAAAAAAAAGAAAAACTTTGGCCTAACATATATAACCGACACCTTTATAGGTAGAAGAAGAGTTTTCAATCTGCCAATGTATACTGACATTCTCTAAGTTATAATACATGGAGCTCCCTAATTATATATATAATATTATATATATATTTTAAAGATTTTATTTATTTATTTGACAAAGAGAAACACAGTGAGAGAGGGAACACAAGCAGGGGGAGTGAGAGAGGGAGAAGCAGGCTTCCCGCTGCTTCCCGCCGAGTGAGGCATCTTTTCTTGCTCTCAAGCAACTCTACGTTTTATAAACATTTTCTTACACTAAGATATTATCTGATGCTTTATAAATTCTACCACAGATTCTAGCCTTGTTTTCAGTGGAAGACAGAACAAATTTACTCATTCTTTCTTAGTTTCCATGGGCTCACATAATTTTTTCCTATGTGATATCTTTTCTAGGCCTCTTCATAAACCTATCAAGTTGAGATCACTCTACCCTCAAATCCTTTAAAATGTTGTGCTAAGAATCACCCTATTGGTGGGTTGTGCAGGGGTTTGGATCAATGCAGGTAAGTATGAGAGTACAACTTCCCATGCTATGCAAACTCTTTTCTCCCTGATAAGGCCAGGAATTTGCCATCACATCAAAATGAGGATTCATTTTAAACCTGAGATCAACTCAATGCCCCAAACGTTTTTATGTGAACAATTATCACAGCATATCCTCTCTCTCCTATACTTAAGCAATTAACTTGTGAAATCTAAATGCCCATCACTGGGTTCTGCACAGTTGTATATAGGAACAATCTATTGGCTTCCTTTGGTAAGTTAATATAATTTTACCCTCAGAAGAGTATAAGATAATAACAATGACAATGAGCACAATATCAAAAATGGTAAATCACAATTGAATGGCCTTTTATAGTTTAAAAAGTGCTTTAACATATGGTATTTCACTTTATCCCCATAACCTAGACAGAGATGGTAGATATTAGTATCAATTTGAAGAGGAAGCAACTGAAGCATTAGAGATACTTTCTTATGATACTTATATTTCAAGTAAAACTATCACCCCCTAATCCAAACTTTTTTTCCTATCCCAAGTACTTTTCAGTAGAACACATAAGCCAAGTCCTATAAAACCAAGAATATTATTAAACATGCTCCATTCGACAGTGCCACTGGGCCAGGGAAATGTCTTCCCCACTCTGCAGCATCTACTAATTCACCATGAACTTAACCAAAGGTAGGCATGCATGTCCAGAAATGGAGATTACTAAACAGCAAGCTCTTCTATTCTCAAATTCTACTGTTTTTTTTTTTGAAATGCTTAAAAAATCTAATTTCCTATCTGTGAACACAGACATTTAGCCATTAACAAGAATTTTAGTTGCTCTATTTCAGCAGTGATTATTTATGAATAAAAATATCATTTCTGTGTTAAAAATCCAAGGAAAAAAAATGTTCCCTCTACTCATTATCCCTTTCACTCAACCTGACAGTTTAGAGATTTGGAAAGTGAAAACTGGGAAATAGCTACACATTTGTATCAAGTCCATTCCCCAGGAGCCAGGGTGGACTTTTTCCTTAAAGTTTAATGAAGAAGAATTGGAAACAGATACATGGTTCCCTTAAAATAATAAGTAAAGTAGTACCACAGAAACTTGGGAATCACAATCTAAAGCTGAATCGCATAAGGCATTGAAAAGATAGCTTTATTAGCTTGAGGGCTAATATGTATATTTTCCAGCTAGAATATAGAAATTATCAGGGTAATTGTACAGGACACAGGGGCATAGGGAAAATAAACCACTGCCTCAAAAACATAGGGAAAATAGACCACTATTATACAACCATAGCCCAGAATTGGTCCAGAGTGATCAAAACTAACAAAGATATGCATGGGGAGGAGGTAATATTTAATGCCATCTGTGTCCAGCCCATGGCTTATTAGGATCTAGAGTGACAACCCAAAAAACCAGATCATTGTTTGATGATAACCTCTATAAAATTATTGGTAAAAGCCCATGCTTAATCATGGAATAAGAATAGTTAAGATGTAACTGCATGAGGATGACCCCCCAAAAATCTGTGTTGTCCAAAATAGTCTTCATTTATTAAAACCAAGAAATAATCATTAAACTCAGTAGTAACGAGTGTTTCGAGGTTTAGCTTTTGGCAATAATTATTTTTATCTAAAACACTAAGTATTATTATTATTGTTGTTGTGTATAACAAAGAAACTAAAATTTTATGCTTTTCAATGTCAACCAATTTCTTTTCAAACATACTCATGTCATTACTGTAACAATCACATGATCAAATTGGCGTAGACTGAAAAATTCAGCCATACTATTTTGTAACTCCCCTCATCAGGGTGAAAACTTCTTATACAAATTTTAATCTGCCATGGCTTCATGAGTTGCTTTGACCTACAGAATACAGCAGACCAATATAGAATATAGCAGGGCAAAATTCAACCCATTACAGGCAGCAAGGAGACTGTAGTTGAAATGCTAAGCAAAATATGGTTATTACTACAGGAAACCAAAAAAAAAAAAAAAAAAGTGATAGCCAAACCCTTAGCAAACCTGTCACTTGCAGTAACTTGAATAATGGAAAATATGCCAAATGAATTTATATATTTGATAAAGAAAATTTTGAAGAATATTGAAAATCCATTGTTTTTTGTGATCAATGTGATCAATGTAGGGTTAAGTTGAGAAACAAATGCACTAAATAGAAAATCCTTTCATTTAAAATCTGAAGGTAGAGAAAATATGAAATAACCAAGACTAATGTGGTTAGTAATAAAAGAAAATTTGTTTCATATTTTCTAAGTCTCTCTACCATCATCATTAAAAGATGCCAAGATTCTCAACAAGATCCTTGCTAACAGGATCTAACAATACATTAAAAAGATTATCTACCATGACCAGGTGGGTTTTATCCCAGGGACACAAGGGTGGTTCAACACTCGCAAAACAATCAATGTGATAGAACAAATCAATAAGAGAAGAGAGAAAAACCACATGGTACTCTCAACTGATGCAGAAAGGCATTCGACAAAATACAACATCCGTTCCAGATCAAAACTCTTCAAAGTATAGGGATAGAGGGAACATTTCTCAACCTCATAAAATCTATCTACGAAAAACCCACAGCGAATATCATCCTCAATGGGGAAAAACTGACAGCCTTTCCTCTGAGATCAGGAACAAGGCAAGGATGCCCACTCTCACCACTACTGTTCAACATAGTGTTAAAAGTCCTAGCAACAGCAATCAAACAACAGAAAGAAATAAAAGGTATCCAGCTTGGCAAAGAGGAAGTCAAACTCTCGCTCTTTGCAGACAACATGATACTCTATGTGGAAAACCCAAAAGACTCTACCCCCAAACTACTAGAACTCATACAACAATTCAGTAATGTGGCAGGATACAAAATCAATGCACAGAAATCAGTTGCATTCTTATACACTAACAACAAAAAAATAGAAAGGGAAATCAGAGAATCGATTCCGTTTACTATAGCACCAAAAACTATAAGATATGTAGGACTAAACCTAACCAAAGAAGTCAAGGATCTGTACTCGAAGAACTACAGAACACTCATGAAAGAAATTGAAGAAGACACAAAAAGATGGAAGAGCATTCCATGCTCATGGATCGGAAGAATAAACATTGTCAAAATGTCTATACTGCCAGAGCAATCTACACTTTCAATGCCATTCCGATCAAAATTCCACCAACATTCTTCAAAATGTTGGAACAAACAATCCTAAAATTTATATGGAACCAAAAAAGACCCCGAATCGCTAAGGCATTGCTGAAGAAGAAAAGCAAAGCCGGGGGCATCTCATTACCTGACTTCAGGCTTTATTACAAAGCTGTGATTACCAAGACAGCATGGTACTGGCACAAAAACAGAGAAGTAGACCAATGGAACAGAGTGGAGAACCCACATATGGACCCACAAATCTATGGGCAAATCATCTTTGACAAAGCAGGAAAAAATATCCAGTGGAAAAAAGACAGTCTCTTCAATAAATGGTGCTGGGAAAATTGGACAGCTATGTATAGAAGAATGAAACTAGACCATTCTCTTATACCACACACAAAGGCAAACTCAAAATGGATGAAAGACCTCAACATGAGGCAGGAATCCATCAAAATCCTGGAAAAGAACATAGGCAATAACCTCTTTGACATCGGCCATGTCAAAACACATCTCCAAAGGCAAAGGAGACAAAAGCGAAAATGAACTTCTGGGACTTCATCAAAATAAAAACCTTCTGTACAGCAAAGGAAACAGTCAACAAAACAAAGAGGCAACCCATAGAATGGGAGAAGATATTCGCAAATGACACTACAGACAAAGGGCTGGTATCCAAGATCTATAAAGGACTACTCAAACCCAACATCCAAAAAGAAGATGAACACATCAAAAAATGGGCAAGAGACATGAAGAGGCACTTCTCCATAGAAGAAATACAAATGGCTAACAGACACATGAAAAAATGTTCAGCGTCACTAGTTATCAGGGAAATTCAAATCAAAACCACACTGAGATACCACCTTACACCAGTCAGAATGGCCAAAATTAACAAGTCAGGAAACAACAAGTGTTGTAGAGGCTGTGGAGAAAGGGGAACCCTCTTACACTGTTAGTGGAAATGTAAGCTGGTGCAGCCACTTTGGAAAACAATGTGGAGATTCCTTAAAAAATTAAAAATAGAGCTACCCTATGACCCTGCAATTGCACTAGTGGGCATTTACCCCAAAGATACAGATGTAGTGAAAAGAAGGGCCACATGTACCCCAATGTTCATCGCAGCAATGGCCACAATCGCCAAACTGTGAAAAGAGCCAAGGTGCCCATCAACAGATGAATGGACAAAGAAGATGTGGTACATATATACAATGGAATACTATGCCTCCATCAGAAAGGATGAATATCCAGATTTTGTAGCAATATGAACTGGACTGGAAGAGATTATGCTGAGTGAAATAAGCCAAGTAGAGAAAGTCAAGTATCACATGGTTTCACTTACTTGCGGTGCATAGGGGTAACCTAGAGGACAGTAGGAGAAGGAAAGTAAATGGGAAGTAGGGTAATCCAGGGAGAGAAATGAAACAACAGAAACTTTGGACATAGAAACAAACTGAGGGACTTGGAGGGAGGGGGTAGGGTGATGGGAGAGCCTGGTGGTGGGTACTAAGGGCACCTATTGCATGGAGCGCTGGGTGTGGGAAATAGGCAATGAATCTTGGAACACTGGAAAAAAAAATTTTAACTAACAATAAAAAAAAAATGAATCTCAAATTATGAAATGGCTTCAGGATAAAGTAAAGAATGAGACAGTAAAACTTTTTGTGAGACCTAAGTAAGGGTTAAGGTAATACCAGGAAACCCTTTTCACAGGTCTCTGGATCAAAACTGGTTGCACAAGAGAAGCATTAGCCACATCTGAACTTTGAGGAAATTGTAAGATTGTGGACATCGAGCCTGATGCCATGATCGATGGCAGTTGGGAACTCTGAATGATGTTCAATGTATTTTCCATTTGGGGGAAAGAAAAATCAATGTGGAAAGAAGGTGGTCTATACCAGATTGTTGTAGTAATGATCCCAAAAGAATCATACTTCCTGGTGTCTAAACCTTTGTGCATCTCTTGACGTACTGATTCTTGCCTTAAGCTTGTAACTCACTTTGGTCCATGAGATATTCAAACATGAAACAAACAGAGATTTGATAAGTGCCAGCCTACTGAGATCACCATTTTGGAATGCTTCCACTATCAGGTGAAGAAATTGAGATGAAGGAACACATGGAGAAAGACAGCCATTCTAGGCATCCCAACTGAGGCACCGATTATAGGAGTAAAATTATGTGAGGTCGTTTAGCGCCATGGTATTACCTACCCTATTCTGTCTCGTATGCACCACCACTGCTTAGCAAGCCAAGATTCCACTGTTATTACCCCAAATTTATCCCCCTTTCCCTCACTTCTTCTATCAAGATAATGTTCTAGTTAGGTCCTCTAATTGGCAGATTGCATTATTTTTATCACTGCTTACTACAATGGCTAAAAGGGAAAGCCATATTTGCTTTTGCTAAATTTTGAGGATACCATCGTGATTAGTTAGGAGACTATTATCACTATCATTCTGGTCTTAAATTTTAATTTCCTCAGGACAAAATGTTGTTATCATAAGTGAGTTGAATAATTATATCATCTTGGAAGTAGAGAATCTTTAAAGTGTGTTATATATGCAGTAGAAAAATCTCTTTTTGGCAGTACAAACTTGACCAGCAGCCAAAATGAAATAATTGAGTTTGGTAATATGATGAGTCTACATAAAACCTCCAACTATAGGTGTTAATGCCTGAATAGAACTGGCTATTTATTTTTATTCATACAAGATTGTAACCTATATGAGAACAGATTGGTGTGTTTCTCAAAAATATGACAGTACCAATTACATAGTAAGAGCTAATTAAATAGTTAAGTCAGTAGATGAGATTCAATTCTGGAATGCATTCTTGTTGGACAAATTACAACTTTCATGACAAGTGGGAATGCTAGCAAATATTTAATGTATTTTAAAGATCTAATACTGAGAATTATGCAATTAGTTTAGTAGGGATTAGCTCATGTGACTTCCTCACAACCTTAATGAGGGTTTCTAGTTACCAAAGACACTAAAGTTCCAAATAATTATAACTTTCTCAAAAATTGACAAGTTAACCATTGGCAGATCAAATGTTTTATAATTCCCAGAATAAAACTTTTTTTTCCAGGCACCTGTGTATTGGTAGCATTTTCACTACTGTGAGGCTATAACCCCATCACATGTACTCTCATCTACTGAGTATGTATTTAATTACCTCATTTGTTTTATTTCAGCTAATTTTAAAACTTTATATCTTACAATAATTAGACAATTAATATAATTTTCTATACATAAAAGACAATTATGAAATTAATTTAATTAAAGCAAATTATTAAATTTTTGCTATATGTCATTGACTCACAAATGCCCTGAGATATTGGTCCCATGTTCTTTTAATATAATAAGAGATTAGCCAGTGGAAGACCTCTTAACATCAAATTGGGACTTTCTCCTTGATATATTTAGATGAAATGACAAAGAACTGAAAGTTGGATTTCTTTGTAATTATGTACCCCAGTATTTTTGAAGCATTAATTAAAATTAAATTTATTGTTTGGAGTACCAACCATATAGTGTATGTTCAGCAATTTGAAAAACATTGCTCTAGGGTTTGCTTCAGGAGCACAGAAACTAAGATCGGAAGGATACAGAGAAGGTTAGCATTGATTTAACTCATTGCTTCCCCAAATCTGGTGAAGCACATGTTCTTTTCCCTATTTTTCTTTTCCCATTATAATTTTGTCCTAAATATTCATATTTGGGTATTTATAGATAAGCCTCGCTCAAACTTTCTGCATTATTTTAGCAAAGATGCTGTTACAATGGACTATCTTTATTCCCATGACATTAAACAAATCTATGTCAATGTTAGAGTTCATGCATAAATGTGTTTTAGTGTAACTGACTAATGAAATACTTTTCTCAAGTCAAAACTCCAGGTTTATTTTCCTCACTGTACTATTTTCCTAAGACTTCTACTCCTCTTTAAAAAAAAAAAAATCTTTTTCAAATTACTAATTTTATTCCTAATTTTCAAGACAAAATTCTTAAGGCTCCATTCACTGACTGCATTTCACAACCCTCCCACAGATGCTTTCTTTAGGGCCTTGAAGATCCTACCATTATTCTAAACTAATTCTTTAAGGTCAATGACAATATCTTAGTTGTCTTAGATCATAGACCTTTCCCTTTCCATATAATATTTAGCTAATTGTTCCTACTAAACCTCTCAACTGCCTTTACTTCTGTGAAGATGGGATCACTAGGCTCAAAACTATTTCTGATTGTATCCTCGTCTGATAGCTTCAATGAGTCCCATTTACCAAGCTCTGGCTTCTGTCTCTACTTGCCTGCTAGCCAAGGAGATAAGATGTAGGTGACTGGAGGGAGGGAATGGGGTATATAACTCAAGCTCACCACTAACAGATCTAAGTGAAACTCAACTTTTAATGTCTCAACACTAGTCCTTCCTCTTTTGTTTCCGATGGTCTTTAGTGCCACTTTCACCTACCCAGGTTTTCAAACCTAAAATCTGGGATCATCTCATTGATGCTACATTTAATTGTCAAGTCCTGTGTTCTACCTGAAACCATCAAATTTTGTCTTTATTCTCACTAGCAGTAATTCAGGTCATAGTTGTGATTTACTTGCCCAATTTTATCAAACTCTTTACTATCCTCTCCACCTTTAATCTCTGACAGTTCCAATTCATCTAGAGCAAGATAGCCAGATGGTTCTTCATGTTTGATGACACTCCTTTGGCCCAAATCAGTCGATATCTTCCAAATATCCTCAAAATAAAGTTCAAACTTCTTAGTCTAGAATTCATATCTTTACATGATCCAATTATTTAATTTACTCAGTATGTATTTGTTTTTCATTTTGGGACAATTAATTAAAAAGTAGATTAATTAAAATACACAATTTTTAAACATTTTGATCCAAGAAAAAATGTATAAATATACATTCATTTGTTGATCATTTCATGCAAAGCCTAGGCTTTTTCCCCATCCTACCTTCCTCTTTCTTTCCTTCTTTCCCTCTTTCTTTCTTCCTTCCTTCCTTCCTCTCTCACTCCCTTCCTCTGCCCCATCTCAATTTATATGGATTGATCAACTGCATAAATCACATACTTTTTCCAGTTTTAGTTTCCTTAGAATATAGTAAGCTCCCAGAGATACCTATGAAGCTGTTTGAATGCAGAATGCACAATCCTTTTACATTTTAAAATGTTCCTCCTAAGTCTTATATTTGACTTTTCCAACCACAAGTTCTGTTGTCATTTTCAAGTGATTCATCTGTGTTGTGTCGTTTCAATGCATTGACTTATTAGCATTCACAGAAAAAAATAATCACCTTTCTTTTTTGTGCTATCATTTCTTTGGCTGACACACTTTTAAATTACTATATATTTACAATAACAAGAACCACTGGTGGGAGTAGTTTTAGGAACAAATGCAAGTGACTTTTGTTAAGAACACAATTTGTAGAAGCAGAAATGAACAAATGTGTTGCAGACTTGCTTAGCAGTCCAGAGTTCAATATGCTAGGAGTATCAGAATAATACCTTACAGAAATGAGGGAAGACATCGGTAATTCAGCAACTTGACGCTGGTTGAAAGAGATACGCTGTACTTGTTATTCTCCATTAAAAAGAATAGTCCTGACCTTTTGCGAGAACACAGTCCTCTCTCCCACCCTGCCCATTCAAATTTTCAAGTATTTTAAGCATATTAATCTCAGCTTCCAACTCAAAAAAAATCCACCTTCTCCACATTCAATTCCTCGATGCCCCCACCTAAAATATTTCCCCTGTTCAAACTACAGTAACATTTATCTATGTGAATTTTGTGGGATAATCTTTTCTTCTTAGAATTGTAGTTATGCTCTTACATATTTTATTACTTAAGTGCTTGGAATGCAGTTGTTCTTACTGAATTACCATGGTATGTTCCAAAAAATTCGGCATGAAGAAGGCAAGATGAGTAAGCCAGCTGCTCACTGGCTTCTGGGGCTCAGAGAAAGAAGGGATAATAGAAGGGCTTATAGAAAATATACCCAACAGGTGGACATAGTTTGAACCTCAGTTGTTTCATTCATCAGATATCTTAATTTGCAGTTGAATATATTTGAAATGGGTGATTTTTTTTAATTTTTAAGTTTTCATTAAAAGGAATTTGCTGAAATAGCAAAATTTACATAAACTGATATATCCTAATGAAGGAATATTTTGCAGTCATTTAAGATGTTATTTGCAAGGAGTACTTTATATGATAAGGGAAAAATGTCTTATAATTGCAAGTGGAAAAAAACAAGACAAAAATTTAAGAATACAGGTTAAGCACTACTATTAAACTTTAGTGGAAAAAAGAGTAGAAATTAAAAGGCAAACATATAGAGAAATGTGGGTGGTTTGTTTCCTTCATTGTTTATTTTATTCAAATTTTATATCAAGAGTATGTTTTAATTTTGTGATCACATGTGTCTTGATATTTTTAAAGAAAGTGCTCAATTTTCATAACTTGAAATTATCCCCTTTTATTAAGCAATTTTTCTATTAATAGCTATCAGCAAATACAAAAAGGAGAGTGTGGGTAGAAGCAAAGTGCAAATCACAGCACTATTGTTAGCTCTTGAAATACAAATGAGAATGCCAATGATTTATTTTCAAAGTAAAAGGTGCCTGACTTTCAACTTCTATTCCAAAGATTAGATCAACAAGAGAAAAGTTACATATGTGATTAAGATCACAATTTTTAATGTACCTCCTCAGAAGATAACAATACTATCTTTTCCCTTTAGGTAGGTGAGAGGGCCTAAAATAATTTTTTATGTATCTGTTATTTAATCTCACAGAGTCTCTGGGAGATAAGAAAGAAAACTAAACATACCTAAGAGCAAAAGACCGTTGCTTTTCATCTCTTAAATGTGACCTGAGACAAAGAATGTGAAGAGATTAGGGCCATATCAGGGACCATTGACTAATGTAGCTTCCCCTCTGCTCAGCGCTTCCTCATCCTTTGCAAGGTGGACATTTGACCACTGCAGGGGCAGTGCTTTCCAAGAAGACAGGATGCGGTTGAAGGACCAACCTCAACTTAGCTAAAATTTTCCTGATTTTTTTTGAGAACTACTTAAGAGTCCTCTTGAATGCTTCCAACTTAGTGATAGTCTCAGATCTCCTCCTTGGACTGTCGATAATGTCCTAAAGTCATTTGTCTTAAAAACTGGTATATTGGTTTTTTTAGGGCTGCTGTGACAAAGTATCACCAACTGACTGGTTTAAAACAACATAAACCTTTTATCTCATAATTCCGGAGGCTAGAAATTCAAAGTAAAGGTGTAAAAGGGCCATGCTCTGATGCCTTGAGGAAATTCTTTCTTGTCAACTTTCTTTTCAACTTTCTTTCTTGTCAACTCTTACAAGATCACCAGTCATTGGATTAGGCACCCTCCTACTCCAGTATGACTTCATTTTAAGTAATTACATCTGCAATAATATGTTCCAAAATAAGGTCATGCTCTGAGGAAGTGGGGTTAGTACTTTGCCTTATCTTTCTGACACACTAAAATTCAACCCCTTACATCTGGGTAAAAAGAAAGATCCTCTATCCAAACAATAACAACAAGATCAACAAAGTGCCATGAATACCCAAATCCACTCCTTTCAGTAATGCATGTCTTGTTATTTGAAAGCTAGTGAGATGGAGATAAAATTATCTGACCATGAAAATCAATATATATCAACGACTCACTGAGATATATGGAAAAGAGTTTTGCCATTCACAAGTACATGCATGCACACACAAACACAGACATACTCCTGATTCTAATCATACTTCATGGCTCATTAACCTGGACAAGAGACTATAAGAACTGTAACTGCTTTATCTCTGTGTGACAGAAAAGAAAATAACTTTTCCCTTCTTTCAACCTGCTAAAAACCTAATTTTGCAGACTCTTGCCATGTGTACCTCTTCTGCTTAGTCTGGCAGATTCTTTGAGGTCTTTGTGATTTAAAAAAAAAAAAAGTGGAGGAAGGGCAAAACAGTAAGAAACAGAAGTGCTAGAGAAAGAAAATGACATTTAGCAGTGAGATTAGAGCAGAAGAGAAATACTGAGGCATTTGGGAGTACCCAAGGTCTGTGGTTAAAAAGAAAAAAGGAAGTAATATTAACCAGTATTGTTGTGAATTAACTATTCCTTTAATGAGTCTGAAACATACCATTCAAAGACTTGAAATATTTTTACATCAGTTAGACTTTCTGGCATAGGACTTCAATCCCAGTGATACTATACTACTGAACCACATAGATCACACATATGTAAGTGTTATATATAAAGTTTGAAATAATACTACTAATAATATATGCTTTATGATGACAAGGAGATAAGAATATTTATTAAACCCTGGAAGAAGTACCTGATGCATAACAGATGCTCAATAAAAATACCAGCATGTCTTCCTTCTACCATTCTCTAAATGATTACCTTGCTGTGCGATAAGTTCTAATTACTCAGAAACAACTAGTGCTTCTTCAACCTCCAGAGATAAAATCATTTTTATATACAAAAGCCAAGAAACATTCTGGCTACAACATTAATCAGACAACCAGGAGCATTAGATCTGATCCCATGAGTGCATGCCCTTTGCACCCGATGCAACTTTAAGCTTTCATTTAACATCTAAAAAATAATAATTAGTTGGATACACCATCCATTCATTCACCCAACCGTTTATCCATCCATTAATCTATCCAGTCACCCATTGTTCACTTATTTAACAATACTTATGAAGGGCCTGCTTACATACCAGTAGTACTCGAGGAAGTAGATATATAAAGTGAAAAATAACAGGTTCTTCCTCTGCTTTCACCAAGTTACATTCTAATGAGTGAAACCCACTACAGTTAACAGATAAATAAGACAATTTGTGATATCTTGGTCTCAATATCAACCACTAGAAATGCACTTCTAGGTGGGGGCATATAGGGGTATGTAAGGGTGTTCTAGAGTGCTCCAGGCAGACACACACACACACACACACACACACACACACACACACACACACAAAAGGAAGAAGAGGAAAAGAAAAAAGAAAAAAGACACACACCCATGCACACACTCAAAACAACAGGTGCAAAGGACCAGAGGTAAAACTCATCCTACATTTCAGGACAGCAACTGGGTCTAGATTACATAGATAAGTAAAAAGGATGGGAATGCCAAAAATTCAGTTAGAACAGTACAGAGTATACAAGTTCCAAAGTGTATGTTGTTAAGTTGTATGTTAATCATCTGGACTATATCCCCCTTGATCAAGTCCCACATTGGGCTCCCTGCTCTGTGGGAGGCCTGCTTCTCCCTCTCACCACCCCTGCTTGTGTTCCCTCTCTAGCTGTGTTTCTCTCTGTCAAATAAATGAAGTCTTAAAAAAAAAAAAGAATCTGGATTATATCTTAAGGAAAATGTACACATTTGAAAACTGTTAAGTAGGGCATTTTTTTCAGCCTGGCATTTTAATGTTGTCTTTCTGACAATAGTTACTCAAATCTGAAGTCTGAAATGAAAAGGTACAAATAACTTGTTACTCAGACTCGAAGTCTTTTTCTATTGTGGCTTCTGGTTTGGGATTGAATTCTTCCCATATCAGCCTATTTCTTTTTTGGACCCATGTTGCCTTTCTGGTTCCTGATTTTGCATATTTTCTTTGCCCCACAACCCAACTATTGACTCAGCTTAGTTCCTGGATCTAAGAATCTGTATTTACATAATGCCTATTAAGACTTGTTGTCAGCCCAGGGGGCTTCAACACCAGCCCTCTCTGCCACAAGCCAAAGCTCTATTTTTGACCATTCCATTCACTAGATTTCTTTTGTGTCAAAATGGGAATAAAATATCAGGTTTTAACTGACAGTCTTTTTTTCTTTTTTTTTTTTTTTTTAAGATTTTATTTATTTGACAGAGAGAAACACAGCCAGAGAGGGAACACAAGCAGGGAGAGCAGAAAGAGGGAGAAGCAGGCTTCCTGCTGAGCAGGAAGCCTGATGTGGGACTCAATCCTGGGTCTCCAGGATCATGACCTGAGCCGAAGGCAGTCACTTAGCCAACTGAGCCACCCAGGTGCCCTTTAACTGACAGTCTTAAAGAACTCTTTAAAGGGACCATCACCTAACCCTAACCCTAACCCTTCTTCCAAAAACTCATAAACCACATACTTAAGATTAATAGCACACATAATACAATGTATTTTGGAGAAACGATCATATTTTATATCGTATGTCCATACTTTTTAACAACAGCCATGGCACAAAAACTGTTTTCTCCCTGATCACTCATATGCTTTTGAAGCATTTTTCTTTTCATCTCAAAACAAAACAAAACGAAACAAAAAAAACCCCTAAGGAGACAATGACTTTACTTGGGTCCTAGAATAGCTGGAAATTCAGAGTGCATTCCCCATTGTTAATAACATGAAAGGGAGGGTGCTAGTGGGAGGGCCTTTTGAGATTTAAATTAACTACAACCAAAATATATAATTAGAGCTGTTCAGATGAAAGTTGACTCATAGAAACATGTGGAAGAAACAAGATAAATAAAATAAACAAGGTATCTACCAATGATTTTGCCATTTTTGTCAGCCTTCAAACATCTCAAAGTGTGAAATATATTTTGGTAAATTTTTTTTAATGTTTCAAGAAGGAACTTTACTCTAAAGACAGTCTGTCCATCAATCTGAAGCAAAATTATGGCAAAATTGTTATTAGCAGTGCAAGGAGACGCCTTCGGTTTTTTAACCCAGCTGGGAACTAGAAAAGCTGGTGCAGGTACAAGTTCTCCTTTTCTCTCCATTGCCTTAGACATACCCCCTGGAAGGTGGTTGTATGAAGTGGAGTTGTTAATTAAAGCTCTTTTACTAGAGCTCTAGAAAGGGATTCTACTACTTCCTTCATTCATATAGTTACTTGCTTCACATTTTCTGAATTGAGCTCTACAGATAGTTCCTAATGTTGGAGAGACCTGCCATAATTTCCAAGAGCCAAAGGAAATGACTACAAGTTTGTAATTGGAACAATCAGATCCATATGCTGGACACACATAGCCTACCCTGACCTCTCCAGGCTTTCACAGTAGTTATTTTGAACAGAGATATGACTTCAGATGGTCAGGTAACTTTCCAAGTCTTGAAGGGGTTGGATCCATGAGCTGCAATTGGCACAGGCACTGATGGTGGTGGGACACCATGGGGAGAAATGGATTGTGAGTGGTCAGCAGTTCAGTCATTAGAGGTGAGAATCAACATAGCCTCCTAGCCTTCTGCCTAAGGTGTCAGTAGGTGAGTGGTGAGGGTAGATTCAGTAAACTCATTAACACTCCTTGGATAAGGACACTTTGATAGCATGAATTTACATTATAAAGGAATGGGACACTCTGCATCATCTGACTTGAATACTGAAAAACAGATTTGGTTAAATAGGACATGAAAATGATATCTGAGATAAGTGATATTCTGTAAACAAAATATATAGAAGGCAATCTCTAAAAGTCATCTTAAAAAGACCTCTGTGGAGCCTAAACTGTAAATATCCAATTATACCAGATGTCAGCTCTCATGATTGTATCAATCTTCCTCCCTAAATAGATATTCTGAAAACCCACTGGGGACATATGCATTTCAATAAGTTCCAATGAGCTTCAAATACAAGGGTTCTTTATCCAAAAAAGAATTACTAGGAGAAAAGACTATTATCATTATAAAAATACTGTTCCCCAAGGGAGAACTCCAGCTTTTCTTTGTAATTAAACTTCCTTTTAAAACAAAACAAAGAACATTTTTAGAGAGAGCTTCTAAATCTTGAGAATACTCTGCTTCCTTCTAAAAGCCATGTTAGACGTAAAGGGATCCTTCTATGTCTGATTATGTTCAGAAGCTATTTGGGACTGGTTTGTTCACATTTTCTTTTAAGAAAGAGTATGTAACAGCTGCATTCATCTTCTGAAAAAGCAGACATGGTTAAAAGCCATATACAATATGTTACTTTCTTATTTGGTTGAGCACTTAAAACCCATTTCTAAACATAAACAGAAAATAATTACAAATAAACAAGATTGAATAGCTGGAATCAATTCTATCTTTAAGAATAAGAACCAAAGAGAACAATGGTTAGAAAGGTAGAACTAATTTATAGCAAGGTACTTTCATGCAAAGTAAATTTTCATGAAGCTGTGCCGTTCTTTACATAATAGATTTGCTTGTATTTGTAATCACAAGATGACATTTGTTCTCTGCTACATAATATTCTAGAACCTTCTGACCCAAGTAGGAGATGTCTATACGGTATTATTGACCATGAACAGCATGGAAGGATGGAGATCCACATATGGCAACAATAATGAGGAGGCTGGAGAAATTTAGGCAAATAAGAAAGCATTAAGTTTAAGAGTAAGTGAAAGTAGATCTAGAAAATGAAGTTTTGATCAATAGGTTATCCAAGCACTGGAAAGTCCATTAAAATTCTAGAATCTCAGACTCATGCCAGAAGAATCCTCAGGTTAATCCAGGAAATGTTCTAGGTCCTAGTGAAGCTTTAGGTTAATACTTTGCCAAAAGTTTTTGAGCAGTTGATTCCTTTCTTTAAATGAAGTTTTAGTCAGAAACTATATGCCAGACAGGTAAAGCAAAGCAAATTTGCTTGGAGTGGGTGGGGTTATGGCCAGCAGCCTCCCCTTTGGCTATATTGAAGTCTGTGTCTGCTGGGGTTGGTTGGGACATTGGGACTGAGGGAAGCATAATTCCAATGACCTCATTCTAGGAAAGTGCTTTCTGACTTATGCAGTTCTAAGCTCCAGGTTTATATGATGACCCCTTAGCCATCTCCCCTGATCTCAGGGTTTTCCATATTATACTGGGTTGAAACCAGCCCCAATTTCAGAGAGAACATTGAGATTCTGGCTCTGAACGTAAGCACTGTGATGTCAAGCACAGTGTTTAAGCTTCTTTATCTATAAAATAGGAAAAGAAAACCTCAAAAAACAAAACAAAACAAAAAACTCTTTTCACTTAATGAGGAATAATTAAGATATATAACAGATAGCAATTTTAAATTTTACCCAAGCCCTATGATCCTGGAAAGCAGTGACGGTTAAGAAAGCTCACCTTCAACCTTTTTTGTGTTTGGAAAATACCTGAAGATATGGAAGCACCCTTGCCCACAAGACTCAGGTAAGATCCAAGGATACCCCCATGTTTGCCGATGACAAAGGCAGACACGGACTGGCCTCATAAACGATTAGGTAAACTGTTTTGTCAACACTGGTCAAATGGAACAAAATGTTTGTTAACCAAAGTTTAAGATTTCTTCCTTCCCAGAGGTCCCTAAACATTGGTCCACCTTCAGGCTGAGCCAGCACACAAGCCTTCTTTAACAACCACTCCCAACAATAGGCCCACTTCAGGATAACATATTCCCTTGACTTCCTGTCTGATCAGGCTACCTCCAACTGTTAACCTCATTCATCACATTTCCCACACGTGCTTTTTTTTTTTTTTTTTAAGATTTTATTTATTTATTTGACAGAGAGAAACACAGCCAGAGAGGGAACACAAGAAAGGGGAGTGAGAGAGGGAGAAGCAGGCTTCCCGCCAAGCAGGGAGCCCGATGTGGGACTCGATTCCAGGTCTTCGGGATCATGACCTGAGCTGAAGGCAGTCACTTAACCAACTGTGCCACCCAGGTGCCCCTCACCTGCTTCTTTATAGCCTTGTTCACTTCTTCCTGTAAAAGGAAATCATCTTCCTGCTTAACTTTGAGATGCTTCCGGAGCTCCTGGTCTGAGCATTCTCCCTCTTGTTATGGCCCTCCTCTCCCTAAAGTCTCTCCCTACCTAAGTCAGCATTTGCATTTCATTTGACACAAAAGAAACTGCTAATGAATTAAATGGGCAATAAGATGTCCAGGTAAGATACTCATCCATTAGTTGTTGGCAAGTAGAAAAAAACAGGGGAGAAAAACAACAACAACAACAACAACATATTTTTACATTTGGACATGAAAGGTCATAAAGTTCTCAAGAATACTATCTATGATATCAAGATTTCTAAAAATAGGGGCACCTGGGTGGCTCAGTTGGTTAAGCGGCTGCCTTCGGCTCAGGTCATGATCCCGGAGACCCGGGATTGAGCCCCACATCGGGCTCCCTGCTAGGCGGGAAGCCTGATTCTCCCTCTCTCACTCCTTCTGCTTGTGTTCCCGCTCTGGCTGTGTTTCTCTCTGTCAAATAAATAAATCAAATCTTTATAAAAAAAAAAAGATTTCTAAAAATAGCCCTAGTAGGGTCACAACTGACATAAATTATTGGTTATCAACAACAGTTAAAAGTGATTTCAAAGCAAAAGTGCTTTGCAAAGTATAAAGGATTGTATAAATGTCGGTTGAAACTGCCCAGGTCAGAAATGTTTTCCTAGTACAAGGCATTTTAAAGTGTGCTTCTTTCATCTTCAATGACCCCAGACTCCAAGCCAAGACCACATAAAGTCTCCAATAAACCAACAAGGGAGGCTGCTAGCAATATCCTCACCACGCTCTGAACAGAGCCACTGTTTCAACTATTTGGTATATAAGGCTTCTGAGTAAAATTTTACTTAGAGAAAAGATCCAACTATTCAAAAAAAAAAATGTTTCGGGGTGCCTGGGTGGCTCAGTTGGTTAAGTGACTGCTTTCGGCTCAGGTCATGTTCCCGGAGACCCGGGATCGAGTCCCACATTGGGCTCCCTGCTCAGCGGGAAGCCTGCTTCTCCCTCTCTCATTCCCCCTGCTTGTGTTCCCTCTCTGGCTGTGTTTCTCTCTGTCAAATAAATAAAATCTTAAAAAAAAAATGTTTCAAAAGTATTACCCTAAGGCTTCAATCAGCTAAATGACAATAATTTTAATCTATCTCTACCTAACAGATATGTTACTGGAGAATTAAGGCATTGGCCATGATTTAAGTACAATATCAAGTCAAATACTAGTTGTTAAGGATTAGTCTACTTATTAATATTAATACAAATCATTCCTTTCAATGATACCTATCAAGGCAAGATTTACAAAAGATAAAATCATTTGATAACAAATCATAGACCTGACATCATTCTTTTTTTTTTTTTTTAAGATTTTATTTATTTATTTGACAGAGAAACATAGCGAGAGAGGGAACACAAGCAGGGGGAGTGAGAGAGCAAGAAGCAGGATTCCCACCGAGCAGGGAGCCTGATGCGGGGCTTGATCCCGGGACTCTGGGATCATGACCTGAGCCAAAGCAGAGGCTCAATGACTCAGCCACCCAGGCACTCCGACCTGACATCATTCTTTGATTTACCCGGAGAACTCACATTCATGAAAGCCCCAAATAAGTTCATCCTGATTTCTTACCATTACAAATCTTACAGGTATCAAGCATGTGCCTGCTGTTAGTTAATAGCTTTGTAACTCCTGCTATGGCACATGGGTTCTTCCACTTACTCATAAATTCCTTTTCTATACCAGTCATTGAAGACATAGGAGAGATAGATCAGGCATGACCCCTGTCTTCAGGGAGCTTGTAGTATAGAGAAGAGCAGTGCTCAAACTTGATGGTATAATAGAATCACTTGGGGGGCTTGTTAAAACCTATAGTGCTGGGACCCACTCTCAGAGTTTTTGATTTAGTAGGTTTAGGATGGGGCTCAAGGATTTGCTTTTCTAATGAGTTTTCAGGTGATGCTGATACTGCTGGTCTGGGAGCCATTTTTTAGGAACCAATGGTCTAGAGGTTACTAGAGATGTGATGCTCTTAGGAACTTGTTGACTGCATCTTTGTTAGAATGAGACAGAGAACTTCTACTTTTTGAAATGAGATTCCAATGTATTGTTGAGCTTTGTGCATAATCATAAAGACTAATCACAGAGAGACTGAGTGGGCATTCCTGATAAACTCTAGATTACCTCTGATGACAGAAAAAATGGTTCACAAGTGAAAATCAATCAAAGTGTTCTGTTTTGATATAAAAGACACTAAAATTGAACTTGCAGGGTTGGAGTTGTTTTGTGTTAAAATCATGTGCTTGTCAAAGTGCTAAGCTACTATGGTAATGACTTAATACAAATATAGCTTAACAAAAACAAGCATTTCCCCATTTATAGTGCAGAAAAGCAGAGTTTGTGTCATTTATTTCAGAAGCCAAGAAATATGTTCTGATTATTGGTAGAATAATAAAATAGATCTTTTTAATAAGGATAATTTAAATCTTTACATTCCAAAAAAAAAATTAAGACCTATTCCTTTCTTAGTCCCACCTTAGCAGTTTTATTTTGGTTGCAGGAGAGAGGAGATGGAGGGAAAAGTCTGAGATAAAGAAGGAAGGCTGTTGTTTCACTGAAAATACCAATATAATATCTCTGAAGCCAGTGTGAACTATGACAGGTTTAAATGACTCTGATTCTGAACTTTGCAACAATGGGATAAAATTGAAGCAAAATTCAAAAAAAATAAGAGAATGCATGTCATATCTGAGCAATAGAAAGTCATCCTTTTTAAATGATGAATTTTTCAGAACTAATAAGAAATTTAATTAAAGGATCAGGAATGGCTCCTACTTTGTACTAATAAAAGTATTTATGTGACCTTCAATTCTTTGGGGAATAAAGCATAGTCTGATAAATATGTAAATAAAGAAATAAAAATAAAAAGAAGGGCTCTACTACCAACTCATACTTAAAGCTTTTTCAATGTTTTATTGAATCCAAAAAAAAGTGAATAGGTTTAAAACACTGATAACAGAAGCATCTCCAGTGATATTTCTACTGCTGAAGATGAGAGATAAATCCATCAGGAAGTTGGAAGATTTGTTCTCTAAAATAACTCATCCAAAAGGTAACCCCCAAAGTAAAGGAGTTTGAATGGTGTTTCCCAACTATACACCATGATTACCTGGGAAATGTTCGAGCCAAAACATCATTAGCCTGGACCCTTCCCTAGACTAATGAAATCCAACTCTTTGGGTATGAAATCATCGAATTCGTTACAAGCTTTCTAGTTGTTACAAATGTGCTGCTAAGGTTCAGAAACGTTAGCTGAGAGGCAAAACTGGTCTTTGTCCCTCCTATGTACTGTGTCCTTTCCAGGTTACTCTGTCATATCCTGGTTAAAGTTAGCTTCCGGTCATCACTTCCAGCATCGCCAATGAATTAACTTGTTTGCACCTTTTTTTTTTTTTTTTTTTGGTTCAATAAGCATACTTTCTAGAGTTTGCAAGAACCAGAAAAGCTAAAGAATGTCACTTGCTCAATGTCACTTGCAATCATCACTATTTTCAAACCAGAGGACTCCAAGGGACATTTCAGCTCTATCACCTCACCTATATCGCACTGAGGCATAAGGGAAGATCGAAGTAATGTTGAACAGAAGTGAATGAAACCATAAACCAGAGCCGCTCAAGATGGAATGTAATGATCAGACTGCCCGGCTTTAGCTTTCAGCTGGGAATAGAATGGCTCTAAGCAAGGGTACACAGCTTTCTAAGGTAGCCCCAAAGCAGCAAATGGGCATTGAAATGTGATTCGACAGAGGACAAAACTCCAGACACCAGTTCAGAGTCCAAGGAAATAACACACAATGGGGAACAAAGAGCTTATTCCTAAAATTTCCCCTTAAATAGAACTATCCTAAACTATTAAAAAAAAAAAAAAGGGAAAAACACATATATTTGCTTACATGTATCCAGACATGTATAGCAACACATATGTACTCCACACCCACTGCATAATCTCTCAAGCCTTTCCATGTATCCATACATTAATATACTTATATTAATTATATATGTAGGAGGTCATGCAACACAAATTAAGGCAGAGCCTGCTTTGTAATGCAACCTATAACATAGTCACATAGTCATCTTTTCATGTCTACAACAATAGCTCTATTTCACCCTTTCCAAAGCTATCTTATATTTAATTGTGCGGATGAATTATTCTTTCATTATGCAATTCTTCCTCACTGGATGTTTAAAAGAGTTTCGCATCCTTTACACTTAAATCATGTGCACTTGTCATATTTTCTCTGGATCAATTTCTGGCTATAGAGTCACTGCAATCTAAAAAATGTACACATTAAATTTTGCTAGCAGGGGCCTGGTATGTTACAGTGTGTGCAAGGCTAAGACTAGAGGCAGATTGCCAAATTTCAAATCCTGTCTCTCACGCTTACTAAGTGAGCAACTTAGTGAGTTGGAATTTCAGTTTCCTCTTTTGTGCAATAGTGGTAATAACATGGCCCGCATAATGATTATAAGACCTAAAGGGGGGAAGCAAGTAATGTATTGAGCAAAGTGTACAATCAAAGCAAGAGTTCTATGCATGTTAAAGTTTTATTTACCTTTTCCCAGATGGTTCTTAAGAAGAATTGTACAAATTTAGATACTTTTGCCAATTTCTGGCATCCACAGATTTTTAAACCTTTGGCTCATCTGAAGGGTGAAAACTAATCCCACAGGGTTGTTTTCATTTGAATTTCTTTATTAGTGAAGCTGTGAAAGGACTGCAATCTAAAATGGAACCATAGGTAATGAAATGGAGATTCTCCTGCATGTGCCTCAGAAAAACAGAACCTAAGAAGTGAGACACTGATTTCCATTAAATATCTGAAATACAGAAGACAGAAGCTAATCTCCTGAACAATGAAGAACTGACAAGAATCTCTCCCCATCCTCAAGCCAATGAACTTACTGCTTGGACTCTGTCTGGACTTCTTTTGTACTTCTTACTCATAAATACAGTCCATCCAAATCCCCAAAGGATTTGCCTGAAGCTTGCTGTACAGGATGCATTTCCCAAACTGTAATTCCTCTGCTATTCCCTAATAAACTCAATTTTTAATCTTTTGCATTCGCCTCAGGTTACCTCTTTATTTAGGTTGACAAAGCTGGTCAGTTCTTCTTATCTATTGGGTATTTTTTTAATGCTCATAATTAGTAATCGAATTTCCTTCCTTCTTGCCTCTATTATGAAATTATTATACTCTATTTCAAGGACTGACAAACTGCAGTTTATGGTCCAAATCTCCCCTGCTGTTCATTTTTATAAATGGTGTTTTATTGGAAAACAGTCACATCCATTCATTACACATCATCTACAACATTTTTCATGTTACAGTGACAGAATCAAATGGTCCCTCCAGAAACTGTATGGCTCAAAAGCCCACTTATTACTGAACTCTTTACACACACACACACACACACACACACACACACACACACACACACACACTGACCTTATTCTATGGTAATTTTTCCTGTCCATCACTGCCTACCTTCCTGAACTATACATTGACTATAAACACAGGGCTGGTACTTGGATCATTGCAAGCCCTTTACCTAGCCCATTCCTTGGCAGAATTGGTGTCCACTGAACATTCCATTGTCATTTGTTTCACTAAAAATCATAAAATTTAGAAAATTTAAGTGATTGAAACCTTCAGAAGGCTTAATTCTGAACGAAGTCTTCTCTTCCTTTTACTGGCAAAAAACAATTTTCTCATCCCTCAAAGGCCACAGTCAAATAACTTATCTTTTGAGAGTATTCTTCAAATCTGTATCCTTCACAAGAAGTTTCCTCCCCTGTATACCACAAGACTCTAGAAAAACCAACATTATGCAATTATAGATTATAATTAATTGTGGTTCTATCCTGCTTAATAGGATACTTTTTTTTAGATCAGATATTTTACTTTGTGGTTTTTATATTGCCTAGCATCTAGCAAATAGTGGTCTTGTGTTAAATATTTATTAAATCAATGAATAAAGAATATGCTCATTGCTAGTCTTAGCCTGGGCCATTTAACTTTCCTCTGTATTAACTTAACCACCAAACATTATTTCCTTATCAACTCTCAAGGTTAAGAGCTCTATCAGTCCACCCTGGAGTCAGGTGCTTAATTGACCAGATTGCCTGTGGGTGACACAGACTCATTCCCTTCTCACTGCAGGCAATATTCTGCCCTAAACACCCGTGAACATTTCCTTGACTGAATCTAGAATTCCTTTTTAACAAGGTGTCTGCTGCTAAAGAGAAGAGCAATGAACCCAGTAATTCCACCAGTCTGATTCTTTGCATTGTTTACAGGAGCAAAGGAAGGATTTGATTAAGAAATTTGATCATCGT
>PITA01003187.1:108714-144338 GCA_004023965.1 Spilogale gracilis
CAAAATTCACCCTTCCAGAATAGAAAAACCAGTGCTGTAAACAGACTTTTTTTTTTTTCCTTTCCCCCTGTGATGTATTTGAAAGAGTGTTCCCTTGGGGGGGGGGGCGGGGTTCAAACAAAAAAAGATATCTAGGCATTATCTGGCAATCAAATACATGACTACCCCAAGGTCATGTATGAAGTTGGTCTCTGGGGACAATCTTCTCATCTGTGGAGGGAACTTCTGAGACAAATTCACTTACTCCAAAACCTGTATGAGTTTATAACTGAAAATGGATTCCTCAAATTGAATATTGTACGGTCCCATCCAAATCCTTACTTCATTCTGTTTTACAGATCGTGAGTGATTTCAAACTTTAAGCTACCTAGTAATTGTCCGAATGAGAATAAATTTGCATTTGTACAAATTAGTGTGTTGTTATCTTTCTGGTGTTTCTAGTGTTCTGATTATGTCTTTTTATTTTTTATCCAAAATATATCTTTTTTTAGTAATTCCCTAGATGTCATCATTTGCTTGATGTTAATGATGAATTCCTTAGCATTCAGATCCCTCACAGGGCTCTCACTAAGAAAAATACCTTCAGAAGGGTCATGAATGCATTTAGCTAAAAAGCAAAGGTCATTTAACTGAATGTATCAGGGTCAGTATCTGGCTTGTAAAATTGACAGAACAATATTATGCTTCATATATCAGTCTATTCCATATTTGCCTGCTTCAGGCCCCCGGTCTGGGAGAGAATTAGAAAAATCAAACCTAGAGATGCCAGAGACATGATGTTTATCATAGATCTTTCAGTGTCAAATCCTACAAACATATTGGTTTTGGACTATTATAACTCTAGGCATAATAAACATGTTGACATTCCAAGAATTAGACATTTGACCAAGGAAGATATACAGATGGCAAATAAGCCATGGAAGATGCTTAAAATCATTCATTATTAAAGAAAAGCAAATGGAATCAAACACCAAACTTGATTTGGTGTGAAAGATAAGGTATGGACTTAGCTCTTAATAGCCAAAATAGACAATACTGTCCAGGACACCTTGTTTTGGAAAACTGTATGCAAAGTTAAATGGTCTTTATTTTCTTCTGAACTACATACCATCCTTAAACTAGCCAAGAAGTAACAAGAGAACTTAACGCTGGACAAGCTTTCTGGCCAACAACAGGGGTAGCACACTGTGAAAGACCTCATTGAGTTGCTGTTTGAATTCTAGTCCCATCATTTACTAATATGTGACCTGGGCTGACTCTTTCCTCATCTAAAAAATGGGAATAATGATATTTATCTCATAAGGTTCTTATAAGATTAAATGAGGCCTTCTATGCCAACTGTGTCGCCCAGGGCTGGCACATCGTGATAATTATCCTAGCTGGTACTATTACCCATGCAGGTATACTGTCTGCATGAGCTAGATCTCCTTCCCTCCCTGACATCGCGAACTCATGTCCTGGGCCTATCCCCAAAGAATACGTGGACAAGTACCCGAAGTGATGAAGAAAACATCCATTATCTAATGTTTGATGTTCTTTCAATGCAGCCCTGGGAAAGGTAAAATTGATTCCAATTCAGGGAATGTGTGGGGTGAAAAAATCTTCCTAGGGACATGTGGGATGGTCAGAGAAGAGGGAGGGATAGAGCTTTGCTAGGCTGGCCTTATTCCCGTGCAGAAATTTCTTGGAGGGATTAGCACTATGTAACTTTGGAGGCTTAGTGGATAAAGGAGCTTCAAAAGTCAAGGGAAAGATCAGAAAAAGAAGCTAAGTGTAGTTAGAAAAGCACACTGACCACCTAGAGATTCTTAATTTAGCTAAGATGAGGTCAACCAAACGTTGTTATCAAAATAATAATTTTCTGTGTCTCTCTGCCCTCTTTTCAACAGAGCAGATGTTAATTTCCTGTCTTCCTTTCATAAAAGGCTACATTTACATCACCCTTGAAAAAATGCATTTGTCTATGCAGGTCTTACAAGTCAGGAGTTAAAAATTTCATTACAGACTATACATATATTAATGTATAGGTGCAATGAATATATTACTTGCTGCCTTTCATCTGGCTACTGTGCTCTTTCCCTAAGCTTGCCACCAGAATCAGACTTGAACTTCAAGCCTCCCCAAAAATACCATTTTCCATTGATACAGTCGGGAAGAAATTAATTACTATATTCTTTTTCGTGTCATTCTACTTAGTTGGAAAAATTTACTAGTATAATGAAAATATCTGTCTACAAGTCTAGATGCCTACTTAAATTTAGCTCTGGTAGCCAGCTTATGGTAGGTTCTCAAAAAACAAACAAACAAACAAACAAACAAAAACCTTCATCAGAAAATGATGCTATCCCATATTTTGAACATGGGACTCAATAACTATTTTTCAAAAATTAGGATAATTTTCTCCAACTATAATCTAAATTTTTCCTATTGTTTCTTGAGTATGTCCTCTGATTTATTTTCTTCTTATAAAAGCACAATTTAGAGTAAAATAATTTTTATTACTTTCCTCCTGCTAATAAAGCAAGGTAAGGGAAAGAATATATCCACAAAAAGAAAAAGCAAAAAGAAGTATCCCTTACTGTAATCACTGAAGTACGAGAACCATTCATATTTTAGTGGAGATCTTTCCAGAACCCCTCCCACTTCCCCCAACACAGACACACAAAACAAGTACAACTTGCTTTCACTGCCATTAGTAAGCTTCATATGCACACCATCTAATAAAGTATCCCTATGTATTTTGGGTCTCTGAGATCTGTCTACTGATTTAACAATTACCTGCGATCCATTAACTCCACAGGAGACCCTCCTCTTAAGAGTGGCGCACTCATGTCTCCTCAGCCTAGCTCTTCACAGCAAAATCATCAGCTACATTCTGATGGCAGAATCTTTATTACTATTGATTATACAAAAGGTATTTAAAGCCCAGTGGGTGTTTCACTTTTTACATGGAATGTGCAGCATGGAACGCGCATAAGAAAAATATCTTCTTGCCCAATGCTCTGCGTCACAATGAAGTGGGCAGGACAAGGCAGCCACATGAGGAAGGAAACACACAACTGAGGGAGGACTCGGGGCCAGAGTTTGTGTGGTAGGGCGCAAGCATGCACTCATGGAATCTCATAGCAAACTCATGAGGGCTGATCTGCCTCCTTCCCTGACAACTGAACACTGTGGCTGAAGGAAATTTATCAATCTGGAAAGGTCTCATCAGCATGAAGTGATGAAACCACAAATTCAAATCTAGGTCCCTCCGGTTCTATATACCATGTTCTATAAACGACCACTGTACACAGTTGCCTCAAGAAGGTCATACTTGGGGGCTCCAAGCAGTATCTCCAATAGGTAATTATGGAAATAGATAGATACAAATCTTTAAAAAGATGGCATTTTACCAACAGCCTTTTTTAAAATGAAATATTTAGAAATAAAAGAAACTACATTTTTTTTTTTTTTATAATGACTAACCTACAAAGGCCAGTGCAAAATACTTGGCACATGTATCTCATTAGTTTTCATAGATTCCCAGAAAGTCATTAGTACTACGTGGGGGACAGCTTCCCTTCGCCCAGACATATCCGCTGTTCATCCTTCTCCACCCTTAGCTGTGAATTTGTGTGGATTATGAGTCCCTCTGTCCTGTGGTTCTCAGGTGAACTCAACCAATGGGGAAAACTAGCATCAGGAGGAGGAAGGAGAAAAAGGTCTGGGTATGTAGATCCCTGGATCCCTTCCTGCAGGGGTCACAGCAGGCTGAGTCTGGAGACAGGTAGGTGGTTCTTGGCAACTTCAGGTTCAGATTACCATTACAGAACTCACTCTCTCCAGGTCCACAGATAATATAAAAGATGACTGAGTTCATGAGCCCTTGTGGAGTTCCTGTGTACTGCCCACAGCTCCGTGAGTAGTTGTTGACAATACCCACTGCCTCATTATCCTCATTTACAGATAAGGAACAGACAGTCAGAGAGATAAGATGACTTTGCCACAGTCACAAAGGCAGCAATATGTTAGCAAGCAGATTTAAACCCAGGCTTAGATCACATCACAGCCCACATTGGTCTGCTATATTGTGCTGACTCTTTTTCCAGTGTATAAAATCCAAATTTCAATTTTTGTTTTCTTTGAAGTCCTCAGTGCCTGAGAGCCCACAGAGCAATGAAAGAAATTCAACTCCTGGATCAGTGGGAGGCATTAGTAATATCTTCAGCCACCACAGGACAAAGTATAATTTTTATGAACCAAGGTCTAGTTAGTATAGAAAAAATGCCATAAAAGTCATCTACAAATGTACACATGGTAATTCACCTCTAAAATGCACCCATTTGTGCCACTAAATATTTTCAAATATGAAGGAGACTATTCCAAGAAATTTCCATGATTTAATATTCTAATACCAAACTAATGGATGCCCAGAGAGCAGTCAGGGTTCATAAATAGATAATATTGTACAAAATTAGAGAGAAGTACCAAAGTCAAAGGATAACTCTATGAATGGGCAGTCTTTGAAAGTTTACTTCATCTGGAGGTTGTTGGTCTCCTTTCCAGAAAGAGGTGGGCAATTCTGATAGCAATAAACCAACACTATTCATCAACAAGGAAACTGAGGTAATAAGGTTAGGGATGTCTTACATTTTCATATTCAAGACTCATTCCTATCTACGGAGAATAAGGTTTTTCATGTCTTCTCATGCCTGCCTCTCCACCTTAATCTTCCACCACCAATTCTATTTTATATTCTAGGTGAATCAAGCTACTTATAGCTTTGCAAATCCATAATTCTTAGTAACTGTGCCCCTTTCTCATGCTGCTCCAACTGCCTGGGATTCTCTTCCCCACTCCAGGCTATCTTGTAAACTCCAGTACCCTTAAAGAATCTGATGAAGCTGTCATCTCTGTAACAGCACTGTTAAATTACACCAAACTGGGAGCTACCAAAGCACACTGTACATTCCTGCAGGCATCACTCAACTGAGCTGGATACCCCTGGGTATTTTTTTTTCCACCTTTGCATCCCTAGAACATAGTACATGGCTCACACTGTTGACTCAATAAATGTGTACAGAATAAATTTATGAATGAAAGATTAAAAGCTTGAAGCAGAGAGCAGGGAGATTTCACCACTTAACTGAAGGAGAAACTACGAGTAACTTCCAATATTAAGTACAATGTTGAATCTATATAGGGTTTGGCATAAATAGAGAATGAATTTCTAGGAAGCAAATAATACACGATTGTCCCAGGCTAGGAACAGCATTATGTTTAACTACTCACCATCGTGACCAAATTAATTTTCCTAGAAGCGGTATCTTGTGGGCATAATATTTCTCTTTTTACTAACACCATGCCTAGCACCATGATAGTCCCTTAACCCTATATTCAAGGTCTCCTTCTTTTTCCATTGTACAGAGTGGAATGGTGGCCCCAGAGGTATCAGATCCTAACCCCTGGAATTTATAGATGTTACTTCATTTGGAAAAAAAGAGTCTTTGCAGATGTGATTAAGAATCTTGAGATGAAATCATCCTAGATTAACCAGAGGGGCCCTAAATGCCATGACCGTGACCCTTCTGAAAGAGGGATAAAGGAAGATTTGACACCACCGAGAGGAGGAGCAAGGAATGCAATTATGGAGTAGAGTTTTGGATAATCTGATCACAAAATGAGAAATGCCAGCAGCCACCAGAAGAGAGAAGAGGCAAGGAACAGGTTGTCCCCTAAAGCCTGTGGACACAGTGCAGCCCCATCAACATACTGTTTTTAGCTCAAACTGATTTTAGAATCCAGGCTTCCAGAACTGCGAACGAATACATTTCTGCTATTTTGGGCCACTAAGTTTGTGGTAATTTGATAGAGCAGCCACAGAAAACTAGTACTCTCATAAGGCTAACTTTTACCTTGACTTCAAAACTGACTCATAATTCTAGGCACTTATTGTATATCTGGACTGTTCTGGATGTTGGGGATGGAAGAGAAGCTTTTCTGTAAAGCTTCCCTAGCCCACCTTCCTACACCACGTATAATTTTTATGTCTTCCTCTGTACTACCTCTGGCCATGTACTTAATTTCATTATGGTCCTTATGACTATAAATATATTAAATTTGTTTTTATATCTATCATTCCTTAAGAAGACCAATTTTTCATTAATATCTCTTTCCCTAGGACAGGGCACAGTGTCTAGTTGAAACCATGTGCTCAGAAAATACCTGGTGAATTAAAATTAAATTGAATTATAAAGTTTCAATAGCACCTTTTCAAAATAATAAAAGGTGTGTGTGTGTGTGTGTGTGTGTGTGTGTGTGTGTGTGTGGCTCCATATAAGGCAGATTAAAAATGAATATTTTTCCGGAAGAAGCAATATTGATAACATTCTAGTAAATGCTCAGACACTCAAAACTATGTACCAGCAAACAAATTGACATTATTGGCAAAAAAAGAATTAAGCCATTATTATCTTAAGAGGTATGCAGTCATACAATGGTATGTCATGTTTTCAGTTGTTCAATGGGACTACTTTCCCCATGGAAGGAGCATTCCAGAGGTCCAGAAAAAAAAAAAACAAAAAAAAAACCCAGAATGTAAAGGATTGTACCTGAAGAATTTTCTAAAATTTTATTTTCTTTTTTTTTTTTAAAGACTTTATTTATTTATTTGACAGATAGAAATACAGCCAGAGAGGGATCACAAGCAGGCGAGTGAGAGAGGGAGAAGCAGGCTTCCAGCCGAGCAGAGAGCCTGATATGGGGCTCGATCCCAGGTCTCCGGGATCATGACCTGAGCCGAAGGCAGTCGCTTAACCAACTGAGCCACCCAGGCGTCCCAAGAATTTTCTAAAATATTCTATCAGAAGGCATGATTTGGTAGAATGGTATGGTTATACACTTAATGACTGGCCTATGAGTACCTCAACCAGGAGTCAGAACAGAAGTGTTGTTCCATAGTCTGGAAAGAGGATAACAAAGTAGGGTACAAAAAGGTGGCAGCAATCATTTTATTTGATTGTGTTAAAAGTGTAACAGCCAATTCTAATATGACGACTCTTGCACCACTAAATTTTATCTCCTGCAAGCCCTAGAGACCTAGCTCCTACACCACTGCCATCCACTTCTTGAGGGAATTCTTTGCTTGATTCCTCCCAACATCTTTGTAGAATGTACCTTCCAGTGTCATTCAGGCAAGTCATAGTCCCAGGATTTCTATTCACCATGAACCTAGGAGTCACAAGGTTATTGGAGACAGGGCCACGTAACTCCACTTGACATTCCCTCATCAAGAACATATTTGCACAGATTATATGTTTATTGGGATGGCACTTATCTTGAAACTTCATTCACAGTAAACATACTGTTTTTAACTCTGTTCACATGGATTGACATTCAGGAAGGCTCATAAAGATATATGGGGTTGCTTGACTTAAATATATCGGGGATATTTAATTCTTTCCCTCATTCCATTGCACTCCCAAAAGCACCTCTTTGCTCTCCTTCCTCGAATAATGGGTCCTTATCAGTTCACAGCTTCTGAAGGAGTACAACATGAGGCACACTCATTCCTCATCTAGCTAAAGCAGACCACGCACACCTGCTCCGTCCCTACTCTTCCTGGTTTAATATTAAACATTGTCTATGGCTATTTTTTGGCTTTGTAAAAACTCATAAAATCTTTTAAGACAGAATGCCAGAATGCCTATTCTCTCATTAGTCTCTCTCTCTCTTTTTCTCTTTTTCATCCTAAGTTGAGAAAACCATTTAAGCTTTTTATGGCTTTCCAAATTAAAACCTGGTCTTTCTCATCCAATAAATGCTTCCTCCTTGCATGCATCCTTTTCAGGATAAAGGCACCATAAATCTGGAATTAAACAAATAAAGCCATCTTCCACGTGATGACTCAAAGACTGAGAAAAGCAAGATTCTGAGTCAGAGGAAGGATTTTAGCATTTTGTGGACAGATTTTTCTGTTTTGTTATTCAGCCTTGTGTAGGATTTAATGATCTGAATCGACTCTTTGTAAAACCCACGGATCCATCTACGCAAAGCAAAAATAAACAGACTTGTTAGAAAAGATCACAGCAATAGAAAGAACACAGCACATGCGTGTCTGCCCCGGCATCACTGCAATTGCATGATGGAAGATCTCCTGAGATTTTTAAGCTCAGAGAGGGCATGGCTACCCAACACGATCCCCTGAAATTGACCACAAATGGCAAGTACTGTCCACTTAATTGTGACGTCACTAATTATCTTGCCAATATGTCTGGGAATCAAATAACTATTTTAATTATTAGAAGCAAACAAAGAAAAAAAAAGAAGCAAACAAAGAAGGTTAATTCCCTTTAGTATCACAATGCGATGGTAGGATTGCCACCATTGTCAACATTTTGATTGTCCTTTTCTATGAATAGGCTTTTTTTTCTTTTAATCATACCTGGCCCTAGTAAGGTGCTCGTTATTCTGTATGTTTACTCAGTCATTTGGAAATCCTTTTGTAAACCCTTACTGTGGGCCAAGCACTATTTTAGGCACTGGGATTACATCAACAAACAGTACAAATATCCTGCCTTTATGGAGCTTATATTGCAATGAACACTGTGAACAAGTGAATTTTCTACATGCTATAAAGGGGGTAGATTTTTTTTTTTTTTAAGAAAAACAAAAGGATGGTAAGAAAAAGGAAACCATCAGGGTCACAGTTGTAGTATTAAATGGGGTCATCAAGATAAGTTTTCCTGAGGAGGTGGGATTTGAGCTGAAGTTTGGGAGAAGTGAGGTGATGAGCCAGGCACATCCAGGGTACATAACCCAGGCCAGGGAAGGGCAGAAGCAAGGCCCTTATAAAGGAACAATGCCCAACAAGTTTATGAACCAGCTGGGAGGCTAGTCTGAACTGCAGAAAGAGAGGAGGAATTACAGAATAAAAGGACATTAGAAAAATAAAGGAGGCCAGATCAAAAAGGCTGTGTGGATACAGAAAAGAGGAGCCACATCAAATTCACTACACACAAATATTTATACATTTGTATCTACACCTGACTGTGATTTCCTTTTTCCTAAGCAGGCTATGCTCTCCTTAAATCTACTACTGGCAGAAGTAACAAAAAATATACCTGGGCTCCTAAATCTTGCATAAAAATTCTATATACCTTGCAAAGCCCTCTCTTTATGACATCTATAATCACAGGGGCAGGGAAAATTATCATCTCAACACAAGGGAAAACAAGCACACTGCTTTGTTCACTTCCTAATTGGACTTTGATAGGCTTTTTTAAATTTTTTTTCAAGATTTTATTTATTTATTTGACACAGAGAGAGGGAATACAAGCAGGGGGAGTGGGAGAGGGCGAAGCAGGCTTCCCACTGAGCACAGAGCCCGATGCAAGGGCTCAGTCTTAGGATACTGGGATCATGACCTGAGGGGAAGGCAGACACTTAACAACTGAGCCACCCAGGGGCCCCAATACAGTTTTTTAAACATGCATGTTCTGTTATACATATAGCAAATGAGAATTCAAATATTAGATTAGAAGAGAATTGCCTCAGGTGGGTAGACTAAGCCCAGGAAATAAGGCCCAATTCTGAAATTTCTTCAAATGAAAGAAAAGTAATTTTTTAAGAGGATTGGATGAGTGGTCACTATGTGCCAGGTTCTAGTTATATGAGTTAACATATTTATTCCCACCATAAGCCTATGAGAAGGATACTATCATTTCCCCCCATTTTACAGTTAAAAAAGCTGAGACACACACACACACACACACACACACACACACACACACATCAGGAAATTGTTCAAGTCGATACAGTTAGTAAGCAGCAGATCCAGGATTCAGTCCCTGGCAGCCTGATTCCAGAGTCATCATGGTCTTAGTTATCAGGCTGTGCCACATCATTTTAAAAACTAGAAAAATTGTAAGAACATTAAGGGATTTATGAAAGGGACACAAAGAAAGAGCACCAGACATCCTTGCCCCAGGTGAGTGTGGCCAGGGTAGGAACCAGGAAAGGAAAGCTGCTCCAAGCTCAGAACAAAAGCCCTATCCCCCCCCAACCCCCCCTCCAAGCTCCTCCATTCAGGCCATCACACACTATCAGAGGCAAATAAGTACATCAGCATCAGAGAGCAATTATTTTCCAATCTAAAGAGGAGTAAGCAATCTCAAACTATCAAACACTAAAAAAACAAACAAACAAACAAACAAAAAAACCAACACCATGAAAATTATCAAATTCAGTGCACAGGAACAAATGTGATATGCAAGACCACAGAGTTAATAGAGCCAATAGAAGATTTTTAAAGTTCTAAAACTGTATTCTCCAATAATTAAGAGGCTGATCATATCCATAAGACAAAAACTAGTTCCTATGGAATTTTTTTTAGAGGGGGTAGGGGTAGCACATGAAATTTGGAATTAGAAGCAAGATTGCTGCGATTAAAAGCTCAAATTGCTGGGCTGGATGACAGAATGGACAAGGCTCATTAGCAAATCAGAAAGTTGAAGAGGAGAACAAAACTGCTTTCCCAGAGAGCCTAGGATCAGAGAAAAACAGAGAAAGAGGGAAAACTGACTCTGATGCCTCTCTTCACTGTCTCCCTCACCCTTTTCATCACCATCCTTTCCTGGGTGTAACCACTTTTTACAGGACACTTTTCTAATCCTTTTACTTCCGTGTGTGTGTGTGTGTGTTTGTGTGTGTGTGTGTGTGCGTGCGCGTGTGTGTGTGTTCACATGCACACACTCATTTTATATACATAGAATCATATTGTGTCTATATATTTAAGGGTTTTCTCTTCATCAGTATAGGACTAGAATTTTCAAATTCCAAATTTCACTCTATGTATTTCTGTTGTGATACTTTTTAAATAACATTTATCAAAATACAAACCTAAAATATAAAATATATTGAAGTAAAGATTTTTGGACTTTTGTATACATTTTCTCAATATAGGTTTTTTTTGTTGTTTTTTTGGTTTTTTTCTTTTTCAAATGTACTCAAAATTTTTAGCAATGTGAACTGGAAAATTCTGTTCCCGATAAGGAGTTGTCACTCTGAGGATTAATGGCCACATGTCGAAACAGGGATTCACTTGTTTATCTCCAATTAGTCTTAAAAGGTTTAAAAAGATGTAAATGGCATGTGTGTCTTTATTCATCTATTTAAATAACATTATTGAGTATAGTGCAGGTGGCTCCACAGTAATAAATAAAAAAAATAATGATGCACAGACTTTTCCCTCTCAGAATTCACTGTCTTGCAGAGGAAATAGATACTCCAATGACTACCATACAATTCTGAAGTGCATAAAATGTTTGTACAAATTGCTACGGGAACACAGAGGAAGGAATTCTAATAGTGCAAAGAGATATTAAGAGCCTGAACAAAGAAAGGAGCACTGTATTTATAAAGAAAAGCTCAGTTTCCTTTTTGAGGTAGAATCAACACAACAGGGGCACCTGAGTGGCTCAGTCCATTAAACATCTGCCTTCTACTTAAGTAATGATCTCAAGGTCCTGGGATTGAGCCCCATGTGGGGCTCTCTGCTCGTGGGGAATCTGCTTCTCCCTCTCCCTCTGTTCCTCCCCCATGCTTGTGCTCAAAATTTTGGAGTGCACAGCCCTTGTGCACTCTCTCTCCCCAGACTCCTCAAATAAATAAAATCTTTTGAAAAAAAGATTTTATTTATTTATTTGACAGAGAGAGAGAGAGAGATCACAAATAGGCAGAGAGACAGGCAGAGAGAGAGGAGGAAGCAGGCTCCCTGCTGAGTAGAGAGCCCAATGTGGGCCTCGATGCCAGGACCCTGAGATCATGACCTGAGCTGAAGGCAGAGGCTTTAGCCCACTGAGCTACCCAGGCACCCTAAATAAATAATCTTAAAAAAAAAAAAAAAAAAAAAAGAATCACAACATGGTGGCCAACCACATGGCCTGGGGGTGTTGGGAGCAGAGTTGAGATGAAGGGGACTCTTAGGTACTGTCCTTCCAAAACACCTACTTGCTGCTTCCATCAGTTGAAATGGGGAGAATAACAGCATGCTGTATTGGCTTTAAAGGAGTGGGAAGAATGGATGATTCAAGTTTTAAACAGATTGTTTCCACGTGCTATGGGTCATCTAAATGGAGCAGCCATCTTGTAGAGCAATAATGTAACTGTGTCTCATCATTTATAGAGTAAAAATGCAAGAAAAATAAATGTCTGTGACAACCATCATCAAGAGATGGCTTATTCCATGTAAGCCAGTGTTTTGTGGGGTGAGACTTTAAAATGACATTCTATCATCAATAAATATAGAAATGCCCCATATACCCTGTTTGCATACTTATAATGAACATTAACATGGTAAAGGCTGAGAAATCTTATAGCAAAGAAATTTGCTAAGCTGATCACAGAGAATGTCTCCTGCTTATTTTTGTTTTCTGAAGTACTGTGACATGCTGTAGAACAGGTTATTTGTAGAAGCTGAGAAATATTACAATATTCATCTTAAAGCACATACTGTTAAATCCAGATACTGGATCTTAACGGGACCCTTATCTCCTCTTGAGGGTACGGTAGTAATAAGTACCTCTTTGGATTTCACAAGATTCCTATTGGCATCCCAGTGAAATCTACAGGTATGAGAGTCCTTCTAATTAAAATCATGCCATGGACACTTAGAGTCGCCTCTGAAAAATCCTGGCTGTGAAAGTTAACCCTACCGAAATGCTGGGTCGAACACTGGTGTGCATTGCCTTGCTGGCTGTGGTCAAAGCTCCTGATTTGTGTTGAGTCCACTAGAGTACATCTTGTGTTCGTAAGATAAAATAACAAGGGTGTTTCCACTGGCAGAGAGGCAATTGATGATCAGAGCCATAATGTTCACTTTTTCAACCGAACAGGGTTGCCTGAGCGTCAGAGAACTAACGGGCAACAAAGCCCAGCCCTCATCCTGTCAGTTTGTGAGGATGTCAGGCCGCTGCCAGTCCTTCCTTACCACACCCTCTTCCACTGGCCCCCAAGTCACCGTCGGTCCAGGTGTCGCGTGTACGAGAGACCTCCTGTGTGACTTGTGTGGGACATGACCACTCTCTTCCGCAGCCACTGGTGGATACTCATCCAGCCCATGGGATGGGCCCTTTTCTCCCAGCACGGTGCCTGTGTGTCAAAATGTCCATGAGCTGGAAGTGACTGGGGCTTGGTGTGCGGCAGGCCAGTGGCCCACAATCCTTCCTTTAGTCTGAAAGATGCCTGCAAAAGGAAGGGGGACTTCTAGTGCATAACGCTGGTGACTGGTGACTTCGGCTGCCATCTGAAGAATGTGGTCACTGAAATAGCAGCTGGCTGAACTTAGATCTGAGGTCAGAGGTCAGCAGCTCAGGGTGATGAGAGGCCACAAGGCACAGAGCCAAACACACAGATGGTCAGCCAGCCTGGGACAAAAGGTCACCAAATGAAAGTGCTCAGGATAACAGGGCTTGAGGCAAGAGTCTTCCCTGGGAGCTGATGCGTGTGTCCCCAGGACAAGGGGCCAGACAAGGAGCAATGCCATGTTTCTGCATCAGACTCCCGATCTGTCAGGAAGGAAATTTACACAGGTGGTTCTGGTCTCCGCTCCGGAGGCTTCAGGGGTCTCGTGTTTGGGTGGTCTCACCATTGGGACATTCATAGAAACAAAATATGTCACATTGTGATTTATAGTGAGGGGAATGCTTTGTCCCCACTCCTGATGCTATAGGATAGAAAGTCAGGGCAATATTCATGGATTCTCTTGACCTCCTTTAACCACTCAGCATCCTGTGAAATAGATCTATATGATTGTTAAACTGGGGAAGAATAAAATGTTTAGCCTTCACCCTTTGGGAGCAAATGGACCGCAGGGAGCAGGTGTCCCTCTTCTCCACTGTGCATTTTACCCATCCTGCAGTGTCTTTGGACAGTAAGTCTCTCCAATATGGGGTTTTGCTAGTATGTTGGCCCCCAGACTAAGCTATGTTCCCCAATCTGGTCTCTACCACCAGTAAACACATGATTTTATTCTTCCAAATGCCTTAGTATTTCCCTCATTTTTTTTTTTTAAGATTTTATTTATTTATTTGACAGACAGCTAGAGAGGGGAACACAAGCAGGGGGAGTGAGAGAGGGAGAAGCAGGCTTCCCGCCGAGCAGGGAGCCCGATGCTCTCCGGGATCATGACCTGAGCCGAAGGTAGTCGCTTAACCAACTGAGCCACCCAGGCGCCCCCCCTCATTTTTGTTTTTTTCAACTTACTTCTCAGTTCAGAAACCTAGGCAGAGAGGAGGGATATTCTTTAGTGAATCTCCTCAACAATCTCCATAATTTTAGTAATGATTCAAGGATGTTGCTCTGTGAAGGATCTCAGAGTTTTCTCCCTCTGAAAACTCAAATGGTTGGATAGGTATAGGAAATGACACTTCCTTTCTGCCAAGTAATGCCCTTAGCATGTTACAATATCTTATTTCATCCTCATAACCTACAGATGAGGGTAAAAATTATTAATATTGCCATTTCAAAAGAACCTGAGGCTCAGAGAGTTTCAATAACTGGTACCATGTCACGCAGCTCCTGAATTCCTCGCTCCACTACCCAGGCTCTTTCCCATCTGGAATTTCTATGAAAACTAAGTGGCACACCTTCTCTCCCTATGATGTTTAACCTAGGTTAGTTCTGGGCAAATCTATAGGAGACTGGATCTCTAGTAGTTTGGAATAGCTTCATGGTTAATAAGGAAGCTTGCAAAGTCTCTCAATTTGTATACAGTTCCAGCTTTGTCATCGTGGGCTCTATTTCCCGAGCTCCCAGATGAGATGCATTGCTCTTCTTCAGTACATGCCAACATGGTGAAAATACTTAGTTTATTTATCATGCCAACATTCCTGCTGAATGCAACGTGCATTTTCTGGCCACAGATCGCTTATAATCATATCGTCAAATTTACATTTTAAGATCCAACACAAAACACATGAAATTGTTATTAGTGGGTGGGTATGCCTCTGTAAAATAAATACCAGACTTTTATTTTTGAGAATTTCACTTACTCAAAGGTGCCTTTAGTTTGTGTCTTCTGCTAGAAATGCTTTTTCCTGAGCCTCGTTCCTTTTTCTCCTGGCTAATTCTCCAACTCCAGCTCCCCTCCCAAATTGGAAATACTTCAGGGAGGTTATTCCTAAACACTAGACCTCAAGTCCACTTGCTCTATGCTTAACCAGCATGTTTTCCTTTTTCCCTTGTGTGTTCATCATAATTTGTTGGCCTCACAGGACTGGGGTGAGCACAGTTCTGGAGACATAATCAATATTTGTCAAATTTAATTGATTGAATATGGTCCACCTCATGTCAGAGAAGTGAAGGCAAACCAACACCTCTAGGATCCTTTCTTTATACCAGGCATTTTACAGACACAATTGCAATTCTTCCTTAACATGCCATGTGAATATCAATACTAGCCACCCTCTACCCCCAAAGGACATTGAAGCTTAGAGTGGTTAAGTGTCTTGCCCAAAGTTAGCAACAAATTAGCAACAAATTCTGGACTCAGAGTCTGATATATTTTATTACAATGCCATGACTTTTACCACTATGTGATGAAGGCAGCAAAACCAATGATGTACACTTGGCTCAGATGGACGGATGGATGGTTAGATGATAAGATAGATGAGAGATGATAGATAGATAGATGATAGATAGATAGATAGATAGATAGATAGATAGATAGATAGATAGATAATAGATATACAGATAGACATATGTAGATTTTCTTTTCTGGGAGAAAATATGCAACTAAATATGTAGTAGCAATGTCACTTTATATCATCCAACACTCTACTTGATCTTTCAAATAGCCAAGTGTGCAACGTTGTTGACATGCTTGGGATGAAAACAAAACTCTTTCCCGGCAGTATTATTCAACACAGAAGGTTAATTCTTCTGCTAATTCCTTTGAGCAGGCTGTAGATGCTGACAGTGCTTTCTCTTTGGACAATTTCTGTGATGATGCACCTGAACAGCTCATTCATTTGCAGAGAAAACACAGGCTACCTACAGCACGAGCAGATCAGCACATTTCATTATCAAATAATATAGCAGGAAATGGAAAACATTTACTCTGTCACCTAATTCCCACCACTCCCACTACTCGCTGGGGTGTGTTGACTCCAAACCCTTGTCCAATCTGTCATTAAGAAATCAAACTGTGGGGAACCACTTCATCACCTAATCAACTCCACAACTAGAAACACTTTTCTGACATCCACATCTAATTAACAGTGATAGTAAAACTAATGTGATGGTACTGATACTTTGGCCAAAATACAGAATAGTGTCACCAAATTAAGCTAAACAGAAGCCTCCCACTACCTGCCCATCTTTCATCTCAATGACCGCCAATAAAAAATCATGAGCCACACACTCCCCAGTTGTGATGCTTTTGCAATGAATTTGCATAATGAACAGCAAAATTGAAATAAACACTAATTATGTACTGAATGGGATGTGGAGAGGTGATTCAAGTAATTTGACTAGCCAATCAACAGGAGATTATTTCTCAGCTATGACTGTATATATACCAGAGATATACTATCTGTTAAAAATGCAAACCAAGTGGTCCAGTGGTTAGGACTGTAGCCCTAGTGAACATCGATATCAGGCCATCATGGTTCTCTGATTGATAGTCTGTGAATAGCTTGCTTACATTTTAGTGCTAGCTAACACTGCCTGTATCCTAGGCACCCTTTTAAGGTATCCACACAGTTTAATTAATCTTTTCTACCCAATGCTATTTTTTTAAAAGAAAAAGAGATGGCAAAAGCATAGAGACCCTTTAAGTAACTTGGCTAACAGCTTACATCTGATGAGCAGTAAATTCCAGAATTGACCTAAGATGCGTAGTTCCAAAATCTAGGCTCTCTACCTTTAAGTTAGGTTGCCATTCTCCATCTTTAAGTACTTATGGCTGAATTTATGCAATGGGCATTCAGTTACAAGAGGAAAGTTGCTTTTAAGAATCATATCTAATCTTCTTTATCCACTCATCTGTTGATGGACGACTAGGTTCTTTCCATAGTTTGACTATTGTGGACATTGTTACTATAAATATTTGGGAGCACATGCCCCTTCGGATCACTACATTTGTGTCTTTAAGGAAGATGCAGTATATACAAACGATGGAATATTATGCAGCCATCAAAGCCCCGAAATCTTGCCATTTGCAATGATGTGGATGGAACTAGAGGGTATTATGCTAAGAGAAATAAGTCAATCAGAGAAAGATCATATGATCTCTCTGATAAGAGGAATTTGAGAGGCAGGGCGGGGGGGGGGGGGGGTTGTGGATGGTAGTGAGGGAAAAAATGGAACAAGATGGGACCAGGGAGGGGAAACAAACTATAAGAGACTCTTAATCTCAGGAAACAAACTGAGGGTTGCTAGGGGGTGAGGCAAGAGGGATAGGGTGGCTGGGTTATGGACATTGGGGAGGGTATGTGCTATGGTGAGTGCTGTGAATTGTGTAAGACTGATGGTTCACAGATGTACCCCTGAAGCAAATAATACATTATAATTAATAAAAAATAACAATAATTTTAAAAAAATTGTACCTACTCTTCAATATCAACTTTATAACAACTTTAGCTTTGAGAACCATCATGAAACCAGAAATACAAGAATCCAAATTTAAAGTGCTTGGAAGACTGAGGGAATGTTCAATTATACATCTAAGCTGTCTCGTTTCGGAATTGAAATGACTAAGAAAATCGCTGAGATCTTTTTTCACTTGGCTACTGTGCAGTGGGGTAGTTCACAGTGAGACCATTGGCGGAAATGCCCTCTAGCAGTTGTCTAAAGAAGGAAAATCTCAGTTTAGGCTAAAGCCAATGGCTATCATAGAAGTTAAATCTCTTCTCTCATCATTACAAATGCCAGACACTCTTGAAGCAAATCTGAGTCAGAAGTAAGTGCCCCATATAACAATCCTCTATCCTGATACTTTACATACATAATCACCATTCCTCACAAGGACATTATGAAACAATATTACTATCTCGATTTTACAAATAAGAAAATGAACTCTGCGGTGTTAATCTGAAAATATAAAAAAAAACTACAAATCTCCAGAGTAAGAGAATATAAATTTTATCAATATATTCCTTATGCGACTTCTCCTTATTTCTTTAACATCTTTGCAGCATTGAGGGCAAGCAATTAAAAAGAAAAGTCTCAAATTAAAGCACAGCCTAGAAAATTGCTAGAGTCTGCCTTTTCTTCAAAGAGTTATATCCCATGACTATAGCCAATTTCATTTAGTTCATCCACATGTAATTGCACACCAATCCATAGGAGCCCACCAGTATCATAAAATGCCAGGGGCTTGTGCTATAATCCAATCACTCGATCACATATGTGCCCCACAAAATGAATCTATAACATATGCAGGATAGGAACACTGAATATAAGTAAATATTAAAGGATTATATAGTATGAGAATTTGAGGCAGATTCCACAATTAGAATATTTGGCGGCATATTATTTTGTTTACCATGATTCAATTCGATCCATTGTATAGCATAGTGAGACAAAAATCTTTTGGCATGATTTTTTTTAATTAAAAATTACATTCAACATTAAATGCACTGATGTTATAGCAATAAATAGGACACGTCTTTAAAGAGATCCCAGGTAGCAAGTGAAAAGTAGTAAGCTTTATTATTCTTTTATGTGACAAAAGTCAGTAGGCACTATACACTTCAATGTCTACCTTTCAATTCCATCTTAAAATGAATATAGGAAAACATGACCAGATATTTCATGGAAAATAAATCACCAGTAAGACTTGAGTACATTTTTTCAGTTTATCCATAAATGGTCAAACAGGAGACATTTTTTTTTTCTTAATTTAGTATGAGGTAATTCCATCCCATGAAAAACAGGTACACACACCCCAAAGTGGGATCATTTCTGAAAGAAATATGATTAGGGGAGTACACTCTACCTGGGTGATCTCAACCGTCCTCATAACTTCAAATATCACATGCACTGCTGACGCCTTAATTGATAACAAGTCTCAGCTTTTTGGCTTAATTCCACACCCATTGATACACTACATACTTTTTATGGGAATGACCTACAAGTATGTCAAATGGCACAGAGTAAATAATGCTAAATGAAATTTCAAGGAAATATTTTTAGTAAGACTTAAACTGGTGGGTTTACGTAACTAAAATTACCCAGCCTCCATGCCCCATCTAGTGTAGATGCTTCCAAGTACTAGATGGGGGATGAAACCTGCCTGCTTGCTTGCTTCCTGTTCTCCTTCATGTCCCTGTGAAAACCAGGAATGACCACCAGGCCAGTTGTTAGGAAAAACAATTGTGGCATCTCACCCCATTATATCCAGTTGTGACTAACACTCTCTTGAAGTATACTTGGCCGCCATCTTCCTGCCTTGAATGCATCCAGACCCGCTACACAGAGCAAAAGGCAGAAGGGGAAAACACCAACAACAGAGAAACACACCAGCAAGTGCAATCACTCAGAAACGCCTCTAATTAACCGGATGCTAACAAAGGAGGGGTGAACCTGGTGCACAGCCTTACTTGCTAACTGGAAACATGACTTAGAGAAATAACTCAGTGTGCTAAGTTACAAAAAAAAAGAGAGAGAGAAAGAGAGAGCAATTTTGCATTCATGTTCTCAATCAATGTCTGAAAGCCATCAAATCAATTTTCACGATCTGAAATAAAATCTGTCACATCTTAAATTGTACGACTCCAGCCAACCCATAAAATATTGCTCTGTAAGTCACTCCCCTGACCTTTGTACATCACAAGGCCATATGTTTCTGAGGAATTTGCTGATGGCTCAGAACTGACCCTAATCACAAGCTGCTCTGAGAAGGCTCAGGCCCATTTCTTTACTCCAGAGGTCCCTTCTCCAGAGAGGTCCTTCCTGCAAGGCTCAGTGCCCAGCAATCCATCCTGGGCCCCCATGGCGACAGCATCGGATCCTTCCTGTTGCGTACTTTCATAATCCCTGCAATTTTCTTTTATTTGTTCCCAGTTCTTACTCCATTTATTTTTCACTCATAGATTAGGTTTATGTTTAACTTATTAAAATCTCTGTCCTACAACCTGGACGTAAGTTTCATGCCTATAAGGACTAGCTCTGCTGTTTTTCTTCAATATTACATTTTTTTCCTTTTTAAAGATTCATGTATTTATTTGAGAGACGGGGAGAGAGAGAGAAAGAGAGAGAGAGAGAGAGAGCAGCTGTGAGCCAGGGGGAGAGGCAGAAGGAGAGAATCTCAAGCAGATTCCCCACTGAGTACAGACACTGTCCCACCCAATGTGGGCGCAATCCCCCCACCCCAAGATCATGACCTGAGCTGAAATCAAGAATTGGATGTTTAACCGACTGAGCCACCAGGCTGCCCCTTCAATTAGCACAAAATATGGACTGAGAAGTTGCTTGATTCAATATATAAAGTTTCTATCATTATGTGTCAGAGTCCAAGAGAGTTTAGAGTTCCCAGGATAGTGAAATTAGACATAAAATTGTATAATACAGAAGCTGAAGGGGCCCTGAATCCTGTTTTTTTTTTTTAATTCTTTGTGGTATAAATAGTATAAATACATATATAATATAAACAATAAATAATAAAAATAAATAGGCTAAGGCTGAAATGCTGAGATAGGTCCAGACACCCAACTTCTCCCAGCTACTTAGTGGCAGAAACTAGACATTTAGGATGCCATTCCAGGGGTTTTTCTAAGACAACATTCTGCTCTCTGATACATGTGAAATGCATGTAGTTCCTATAACTTCTCCAGAGGGACATTGTCTCCTGTGGACCATTTTGAATTGATTTTAAATGCCCTAGTGGGACCAACTGGGAGAATCAGCAACTTTATGAGAAATATTGAAATTGCAAGTGAATGTAGGATCAAAAAACTCATCTTCTTTACTGTTCACTGATTGTATCGGACAGACTCACAGCTCTTTTTAGACTAGCAAACATGATTAATTTGAAATTTAAAAGCTATGGGTTTCAAAACTATCACTTCCACAATCCCTTCTTGGCAGGAGGAGGTGAGGGTAAACTAAAACTAAAGCTACTCTGAAACTTTGGTGAACATTGACATTCCCAGTCCCATTGTTTACCACTCTACCATATCCACTGCATGAAGTGACTCTGCAATTTTCAAAAAGGACTGGGCATATTCTATTTTAGACCTTTTGCCCATGCTATAGTACTGGAAATTCTACCTGAAATAATTGTGTTCCCTTATTTGTCTTGGTAGGTCACACTCATCCTTCAAAACACAAGTTGAAAAGCACTTTACTGCAAAGAACCTCCTGTTTTCTCTAGACCAAATTAGTGGCTCTAACTTCAGTGCATGGCTTCCATGTTTTTTTGTTTTGTTTTTTTTTTTTTACTTGATAATCATATCAGAGACTTTTCTTTAGTCTTATCAAGTGAGGCAAACCAATATGAATAAAGAAAAGTCTATTCTTAAAAAATGTCCAAATTGTAAAATTCATAATTTTTGAGATAAATATTTGAAATCACAAGCTTTTGCACACTCAAATATGCATAGTGTGCCATAACCAACCACTGATTTATGAACTATAGAATACCTAAACATCACAGCAATATCATTTATTGCCCCAAAGATGTCAAGCAAAACTAAATGGAGTATTTTGCTGGGTTTATGGTAGGAACCAAAAAAAAACAAAAAAAGATTCTGAATGAAGAGGCAAATAAACATATCATAATAGCAACATCATAATTGAGTACATTTTGTGATCTTGAATTTATCAAGTTATTTATGTATAACCTATGCAATATGGATAAGCTTATCACCTAAGATTCCTTCAAAATAATTAAGTGGGAAGAATAGCTTGTTTTCAGTGAAAATTCTACAGTTTATTTCCTGACTATTGATTCAAATGACAGAATAAAATAAAGATGCAAATACACTTCCTTGTAGAAGTCAGAGCTTAAAAATAGTAGATCATTAAGTTTTCTATCCTTGGAGAGTGAATATATAATTTCTGTTATAATGGGTTCAATATTTGGTATATGAAGAATAATAAATCAAAATGTAGGTATCATTCTGGATTCCCCAGTGCAGGGTTGGTTGTCTGGAATCAAATCTGCTTTGTAATTTTTTAATTGCTTTGTTTTTCAGAATTATATGATCATGACATTTTTTGTAATAACGCATTTTCTTACCAACTAAACAAGGCCATTCAGTGATATGCCCAATTGCATTTTGCCATAGAATACACACTTCCAGGGTGATCTCATTTACAGTTATGGACTAACTTATTGCCTGGATCCTATATCTACATCCTAATGCTTCACAGATCTGCTACTTTTGGCTTAAGCCTCTCTCTTGGGCTCCAATTTTAGGACAACTGCCTACCTATACCTGGACTTGGGTTCTCACACCCAATAAACATGTCCAAAACTCAAACCCAAGATGCCTAAAACTGAACTAATTATCCCTCACAGCCTCAAAGACTATATTCTCTTTTCAGCGTTCTGTATTCTGCTGAATTTATGCAGTGACACAAGCCAGAAATTTGAGAATCTCATTAGTGTCTTTTTCTTTCACATCCTTATATCCTATCAATCACCAAATTCTGTTGGTTCTACTACCCAAATAGATTTTGAATCTGCCCATTTTTCTCTGTTCCCACTATGGATACCTGAAATCCTGCTCCCAGCCACCATTCTCCTCAATATTTATACATGCATGTGATTCCTGCAACTTGTCTCACTTAGATTACTAAAACAACCTCAAAACTGGTCTCTAGGTCTCTGGGTTTTCTTATTCCAACCCATTTTTTTCTCACTGCAGCCAAAGTAATCTTGCAAAAACCCATATCACGATATCATACAACTGTTGGTGGTTCTCTTATCATCCCCAAGAGTTTAGATTATTCTATAAAAACAAACAATTCCCAAATGTCTGTGGTTTGACAAAATAAAACATTATTTTGCATGCAAACTACACGTCTATTGTGTGTCAGCAGGGAAGTTCTGCTTATCATTGGTACTCAAGGACCCAGGCTGATGGGGCTTCAGTGATCGCCATATTCCTGCAGCAGAGAAGACTCTAAGTATAGCTGACCCTTGAACAATGTGGCGGTTAGAAGCACTGACCTGCCCACACCATCAAAAATCCACATATAACCTTTGACCCCTCAAAAACTTAAGAAACCATTATTGACTTGAAGCCTTGCTGATAACAACTCTATGTATTATATGTTGTATCCTTATAATAAAAAAAGATAGAGAAAAGAAAATGTTATTAAGAAAATCATAAGGAAAAGAGAATGCATTTATGGGCTATACCATATGGAAAAAAAGTACTCATTCTGTGCATTCCCAGAGTAGCCTGAATTTCCTTTTCACATTGACTGCTTCTTTAATTGTCCACCTTACCCAACTAAAGGTTACAGTCACAATAGCAGGGACTATAGGTGCATAACTGGATTCCACTGTATTCTCATAGTCTGCCCATAGCACACAAAGTCGGCATTTACTGCACTTTTTTGGAATGAACACATAATATTTCCTCTCCAGTTGTTTTTTTAAAGATTTTATTTATGTATTTGAGAGAGAGAAAGAGAGCGGGAGGAAGAGCACATGTGGGGGGGGGAGGGGCAAAGGGAGAGAGAGAAGCAGACTCCCTACTGAGCAGGGAGAACAACTCTGGGCTTGATCCCAGGTCCTTGGGATCATGACCTGAGCCAAAGGCAGGTGCTTAACTGACTGAGCCAGCAAGGCACCCCTGTTTTGTTTTTTTAATATGCGTAATTTTAGAAGTAGATCTGTAAAAGAGTCAAAAGACACCTTAATGCAAGATTTTGGAAATACCTAGACCCAAAAGGAGCTTTTCTTAGGTCTTTACAAGAAGATAACAGAAAGAACTATCTAAAGATAAGTATCTTCATATAAAAATCAAAATTAAAGTAAAGGTCAATGAAGCAGGTTCTTTTCTCTTATTTCTGGTAAGTCCTTGTCAATTATTTTACATACACTTCAACTTATTGTATTGGTTGACTACAAAATATTAGGAATGGTTCTAGATACTGAACATATAGAAGTGAGTCAATAAAGACCAAATTCCTGTTCTTAGGTTTTACATAGGAAATTGACAATAAATCCATAAATAGGTATTGCTTATGTTATGTGTAATAGTGATAAATGCTATAAGGATTAAATAGTGGGAAAGGGATAGGTAGGTGCTGGAGGTGGGGCAATGGAGGGTATTTTAACTAGGAGAGTCAGAACCAGGCCCCAGGACCACAGGAGCTGCTGGAGTGAGCTACCATATTCTCAGGAGGAAAATTTAGGTAAAGGAAACAGCAAGTTCCCGAGGAAGGGCCATATTTGACCTCTAAGCAGGACGATGGTGTGCCTGGATAAGAGAGAGTAGTGAAAGAGGAGTCTGTGTTATTGTAGGAGGCTAGGCTGGTGGCAAAAGTACAAATGGTACTTGTGCGGATTTTGTTGAATAACCTAAGACAAAATGAAAATGTGGTCCATTGAAAAAAGAAGGAGAGCTTGCTTTCCCTATTTATGAGTCCTGAGCAGTCTAGATTGGTATTTGCTTTAGCATCTCTACAGAAGACAATAATATAACTCCAACTGAATTCCTCAGGTCTTTGTATGGTCACACCCAGCACACCAGTAAACATGGTGGAACTCAGTGCTCTCTACTGTCATCTGTCTACGTATGTGCTCCTCCCTCCCCGTCTTCACCATTGGATAGATATTTTGATACTTAAGTGAGCAATGTACATAATCAGGGCCTTAATTTGGATGAGTCAATTCACTAATGATATGAAATGTTGATTCCCCTGCAATCAAAAGTAAGTTCCATCCCAAGCCCTCAAACTCAAACTAGAAATTCCAATTTGAGCACAGTGATAATGACTTCCATTTATATAGACACATTTCTCCAGAAGTATTCCAAAGCGCCTTAACAATTATATATAGGCAATCACATCGCCCATCACTAAAACACAGTCATGTCTAGGGGGAAAATGCAGTCACTGTTTAATAACAAACAGCAGCATAGCAAGAAATAAAGAAAAACAGTTTAGCGAATGCCATCGCTAAGTGTGAGGGGTGGGAAAGAGGGTAGATTAAGGAGCCAGATGTACTTCAAACTGGGAATAAGTCAGAACAACTTGGTTTAAAGCTTGCGTTTCTGTGGAACATGCCCTCTCTTATTTAGCTCAAATGTTCAGTGTTAACCCCTCTAGAGTCTCCCAGCCCACTGTACACTGATGTTGGCCCATCAGACAGTTGCCTTAGATTCACCAGGGAATTTAATAAATGTTCTGATTCAGGGTACCTATGTCATATTTTCTAAGCCAAATTGTTCAAGAGGAAAGGCCAGGAATCTTTTCTTCATATGCTTCCTACATAGTCCGTTTATACAGGACTAATAGATCTGGACACCACTGGTCCAACTAGGATGGAGAACTGAACTAAGCGCCATTGAACACACACAATGAGGGATGAGAGGGATCATGAAAACATGGGCGTTTAGGAGAAGAAGAAATTCTCAGGGTTCTTTTTCCTTGGATCCATGTGGCTAAGACCTTGAAGTCTAGTTCTCTCTGAACTACAAAAACATTCAGTGGATAAATTCAGTCCACAGATGAAGAAGATTTTAGAGTTTGTGTAAGATAACACTCAATCTGCAAAATTGGAAACTGAGGACAAAGAGGTCACATGATTTGACTAAATCCATAACAGAAGTTTTAGATACACTACAAAGGCCTTTCCATTAAAGCAAATCACTCTTGGCCTGAGGACCTGACCTGGAAATGCCCACTGGACTGTGGCTGCTTTCAGTAATGTTCTCATTTCCTTCTCATTAACTATCTAGTTCACCCCAAGAATAGTCTTCTACCTCTTTACTTTCCTAACATTTGATTCCTTTCTCTTCTGCCTCTCTCTACTCACATTCACTTAAAACCTATACACTTGGTCCCTGCTTCACTTAACATGGTTTTGAGCAACAACTGCTCACCATTTGTTTGTTTGTTTGTTTGTTTGTTTCCAGCAACATAGGAAGTCATTGTCAGGTAACATACACGCAACAACATTCTGCAATACAAGGAATATGACTTCTGAAATCTAGGCAACTAAGCTCCAGTCACAGCTGCAACATTAATTGATTTTATAGCATGGGCACCATTCCTTCATTCATTGAACAATTATGTAGTGAGTGTCTACTATTACTATACCCATGGCATTGCTAGGTACTGCTAACAGCTCAACTATGTTTTCTTCTCTCTTGGATATCATAGCCAGTGAAAAAGACAGACATTAAACAATGAATTCACAACTGTGGTAAGAGACATACAGGAAAATCAAGGACTGTTGTGGGACAACCATTTACTCTAGTCTTATCTACATAAGGCAGGAAACCTAGTCAAGGGGATCTGGAGAATCTCTCTCAAGGAAAGGACACTGAAGTGGAGACCTAGAGCTGAATAAGAATTAGCCAGGCATAGGGGAAGCATGACAGAATGCTGTGACATACGCAAACTTCCTGAGATGGGAAATGAACTCAAAGATTAATATGACGAGAGCTTGAGCAAGAAGAGGGCAGGAACCCCAAAAAGAAGGGAATGACCAGGTCATGATATCGTAGGTATTACTGAGTTAAATGGACATAATATAACTTGCCACCAGGTTGCTGTTGGCATCAAGTGAGGTAACTTTTGAGGAAAGATTTTAAGAGTAGCCAAAATAATTTTAACAGCTATTAAAACAAAAAGCAGTTTCTAAAGATTTATTTATTAGAGAGAAAGAGAGATAGTGAGGGAAAGCACAAGCAGGGGGTAGAGGAAGAAGCAGGCTCCCTGCTGATCAGGGAGCCCTGTGTGGGGCTCGATCCCAGGGTCCTGGGATCATGACCCAAAAAGCATTTAAAAACAAAATCGATAGTTCATGCATAGATTTGCTGCCCCTCCCCCCACATCAAGAGAAAGGAGCTTTGAATCCAAAGGTATCCAACAGAAAAAAATTTAAAACAAATTAAGATGAGAGACCGTTTGCTCCCATCTTCCCTTTTCAATCAGGAGCAAAATTTGAATTTGGGTGTGCATACATATGGTTTGTATGTGTGAGCACTTGACCTGCTATGTCATTTATCCCAGTCTTTAAAATGATTGCACGATACTGATGACCTGACTAAATGGGGCTCAGTTGGTTGGGAGACTGCCTTCAGCTCAGGTCGTGGTCTCAGGGTCCCGGGATCAAGCCCCACATCAGGATCCCTGCTCCACAGAAAGCCTGCTTCTCCCTCTCTCATTCCCCCTGTTTGTGTTCTCTCTCTAGCTGTGTTTCTGTCTGTCAAATAAATAAATAAAATGTTAAATAAAATAAAATAAAATAAAATAAAATAAAATAAAATAAAATAAATAAAATAAAAATCACTGAAGGCCTGAGCTGACATCTTGTAATATCACATTTTTCCCATTTTCCACAGGAATGCTGCCCATGTGCAGTTCCCTGATCCAATGGCTAATTATTATCCTTATCACAAGATAACTTTTGCTAACAGAAAATTTCTGCAACAAAAGTGAAAAAAGTGGTATAATCACCACCTTTTGGTTTGATAAATTAAGAGGCAATGAGAAAAAATAATGGTTAGACCTCAGCTCAATATCTTCATGAGTGGGTCATCATCAACAAGGCATGTTCTCCTTCAAACTCAGTTATCAGTCTTCCTCTTCACAAAAACTTTTAAGAATGTTGGTCATTCAGAAGTTACAAAATATTAATAGCTAGAGAATGAACTGTTTCCCCACTCAATGAGTAAGTAACTTGCCCTTTTCATTCAAAATGTTATCTGCTTTGGCCATATGAAAAGCAAGACATTATGTTTTCTTATTGTCCATTAGCATGATTCTTCAGGTTTCTATACTTACCCTCTCCCCTGAAGCCATGTACATGCAACCTTGCCAAAAAAGCATTAGATCTTTCAGGGATTTTTTTTTTTTTATAAACATTGAATTTGGAGGGAAAGAATCTGATGCATATTGAAAGGGGGATTCCTGAAAGAACTAGTCCCTCAGAAAAGACATAAAGGCACAAAAAACTATACTCTCATTGTTCATCTGTTTTCCTGAACTACTGTTATTCTCATTAAACAACACTCAGAGAATAAATTTTCCTACACTCAGGAATCAACTGCTACCATGTAGAGTCCCAAGGTCTGTGGGACAACTTTAGGAAAGTATTCTTTCTGTTAACCTAATAAGATGGAGAGACATTGAGCTTATCAATTAAATGCTGAGGATCAATGTCTGGCCTTAATAACAGATACCCTCAGAGTATTATAGTAAACTGGCAGCAGAACAAAAGAGCCTATTTAATACTAATACAGTTCTGCTTGAGCATGACTCACAAGAAAGCTATAGCAATCTGACCCCCTTTCCTCACTCTCCAAGATCACCTTCCACTAATGAGGTAAATACATAATACCAGCCAATCACTATCACTTAGCTTCTTTGCTGATGTTCAAAAGCAAACTTAGTTCTATTAGATTTTTATCTACCCTACAGACAAGCTCATCTAGAATAGGCTAATGAAGTTCTTAAAAAAAAAAAAAAAAAGCCTTTTACTTAAATATTCTTTCCCTTGGAGCTATTACCTGAAAAACCATTTAGCAGCTATTAGAACTTGCCAAATAAGTTTACAGTGATGATTTCAGTATGAGTATAACTATCTTGTCTCCCAATCCACAGTCCCAAAGGCTTAATACTTACTCATCTCTGATATGTTAAGTATTTTACAATAAAATAGCCCCTTACTAAGTGATGTAGAAATCCTATGTTTAAAGCGATGATACTCATAGATCACAGAGACTGAACTAGCATCTGATAGAGAATAAGGGGCCAAGGAACACCATTCACATGATCTAGCTAACTCACAGCTATCACAATTACTTTATAAAAGTAACTATGAAAGGAATTTCTGCGTGAAACCATGAGATTTTAGAGATGGACTTTCATTAGAGACATAGAAAGTTCAATCTCTGTAATTTCAGGTCATATAAAAACTCTCACTTTTTTTTCTAGTACGTATAATATACATCCAAGCGAGAAATGACCATATCCTCAAGTCAGAAAACTCAGGTTTCAAGTCTGACTCTAGCCACTACAGTGCATGATCTTAAACAAGCAACTTAATCCTTCTGGACCATAGTTTCTTCACCTATACATTATTGATTACAATAGCCTATTTCATCATTGGAAATACTATGAAAGTGAAGATATTCTCTAAGGATCTCTAGAGCTTTTAGTCAGAAGTTGAGTAAATTAATGAAATCTCTTATTATGCCTTCAAAAAGTCCTTATTGTATACAATGTAGATATAATTTTCTACCGTCTAACAATTTCTTTTTTTTTTTTTAAGATTTTACTTATTTATTTGACAGAGAGAAACACAGCTAGAGAGGGAACACAAGCAGAGGGACTGAGAGAGGGAGAAGCAGGCTTCCCGCCGAGCAGGAAGCCCGATGTGGGGCTCGATCCCAGGTCTCCAGGATCATGACCTGAGCCAAAAGCAGTCGCTTAACCAACTGAGCCATCCAGGCGCCCCTACCATCTAACAATATCAAAACATGCTCAGCAATACTGACTCCCATAAGGTATTTAAGTGTCATCATACGCATAACATTACAAATTTCCTGTTTTCCAGCAAGCACATCAATGCCAACGTAGGAAAGACCTTGTGGGTTAGAGGAACCAAGAGAAGGCCTGTGCAACTGGAATGCATGGAGAAAAGATTGACAGGAACTATGTTTGGAGGGCAGGGCAGAGTACCAAATCATGTGATGCCTGCCAGCCATGATAAGCAGATTGGATTTATGTGCAAAGGGAAGATTTAAATGGAAGACTGATGCGATCTCATTTACATTTCTTAAATTTGGCTGCAGTATTAAGATTGCAGCGGAAAGCTTAAATAGACGGGAAAAAAAAAAAAAAACAAGGAAAGGAAGCCCACTAGGAAGCTATTATAATTAAGATAATGACCTGCACCTAGGTGGTGGTAAAGGGATGAAAAGAAACAGAGACGCAAGGCAGATTCTGAAATTTGAACAAGAAGAGGATAAAAGGAGGGGGTGATAGTGAAGACAAAGGGGAAATGGGTAATTAGGAAATAAACTCCCAGGAGAACTGCTTTTTCTCAACCTTTGATCTATTTCAATTGTACCTCACTGGCTCGCATTTCCAGGCTCAAGCTTCCCCAAGCAGCTCTAGGGCTCTGCACTGCTGTGCTCCTTCTCAGAATGGCTGTAATATTTAATGGTGGCCTCACGTGGGGCCTCGTCGTGACAATTGCCGGAGCCGCTAGCCAGTTTTTGAGGCTGTTGTCCTATAATTAGACTGCAAACAACAGAAAGCGGGGACCTCACAATCATGCACGAACATATGTTACGTTTACTTGTAAAAACTGACATTTAGAACGATCTGTGTGGTCTGATTCAGTGCCACTGACGCTTTCCCAAGAGCACTTGTTGTGCGTATTTCCCTTTACATAACGTGGAGAAAGATATCTATCCTCTTGCCCTGCACACTTGTCCCCCACCCCCACTGGACCCCCAGGTGGAGGGCAAGAGGGGTGAAGGACCAGAGAGGTGACAACTCAAACTCCTTTGTGAAATGTAAACAGCTTTATCTGCTAATGGCCTTGGAAGCCTTATAATTAAGGCAAACTGCTAAAGTAAACAGACAATTAGCTTGTGCTTTTGGGGTGTAAACAAGATGAGAATCCAAACATTTACTGGAAGACCTCAGTAGAGAGAGAAAGCCTTTGGGCAGGGTTTTCTTCAGCACAGTGCCTGGTGCTTCCCTTACTAAGTTTGCGGGAATGAATGAAGCAAGGAATGAAAGAGTGTCCTCCTCCTCTGCGTTTATCATGGCCCAAGAACCGTGCAGATAGATTTTCCAGTCGGCCCCGATGTAGATGCATTGGCTAAACAACTTTAAAATGATGTATGCTTGACTGAGTACATTTGTGTTCGTCTACACTTGCATACACAAAAATATATCAGCAAACCAGAGGCTCGATGTTTAAAATCTGAAATGATGTGGCACCAGTTCGGCTGTAGTTTATTTTCAAACATGCTGCATCTGCAGAATGTTGGGTAATGATGATGAAAGCCCTTTCAGAATAATTACAATCCAATCATTTAGCACCGAGCCCCTTCTAAAGCTCACTGCCACTCGTGCTGCTCCTCAGAAATTAACGCCACTTGCCACAGTGAATAAAGGACTGCCGCAGTAACTTACTGGTGTATATTCCAATAATGAGAATTTGAATGATGAAGTGTGATAGCATCAGCTGGCCTTGGCTCATCTGTCTTAATAATTGATCATTGTAATCTGTCTTAACCCCTCCCTGGCCTCTTCCCCCCCCAGCTATGTTCTCCTTAAGGGCAAAGTACTTCTATTCGGCAATCTGTAGAAATTTATCTTAATAGTGCCTTATTCATTTCAAGAATATTGGTTTGCACTTGGTCTCACATGTTATTTTTATTTTAAATTAGGGCAGATATAGCTAAGCAACAGTTCCTTAGACCCACAGTTTGCCTGGAATTTTCAATAACCGGCATTGAGTGCCAAGAGCCTCTTGTGGACTCCTTGCCTTATTTACGCCATGAAAAACTTCCCCTGCTCTTTCATTGGCCTGAGAGTTGACCAACTCTAGTAGAAGTTGCTTGGCCTCATTAAACATAGCCCTTTCCACCCAGCTACAAAGTTAACTAAATCCCTCAGTGGCAGTGAAAAGCAAAAGAGGGCACCAATCCCTATCATGACACCAATCGCTATCACGACCTCCCAACTATGTAGCGATCCTGTCAAACTGTGAATAAGTCAGCCTTAGAAAGAGCTTGGCAAAAATTCTTAGTCATGTTCACCAGAGTGTGGTGCCAGGGAGGTGTAGAAAGTTGAATTGTACATTGAGTTCTGCATTTTAAACCTTAAGGGGGCTGCTGCCCTAGAACCAGGGAGCTCTGGACTGCTGATAGAAGAGTCCTGGACTTCTCCCACCTACTTTCTGCTTTAAGCACAGCAGCTCCACCTCTTTTCATTTTATTTCATGACGCATAAAATATATTTTACAAAGGGTTCTGCAGCTTAAAATAAGTCATCATTGCTCTGGGGCATAAACCTTGATTTTGGAATCAAGTACTCAAGTTCAAACCTTCCATGGCAGCAATCTGCTGTTTGACTTTGGAAATGACATCTAACTTCAGTGTCAAAGGGAGATGTTAACCCCCAATGGCATAGTGAAATCTAAGAAGATAGGTAAAATTTGCTTGTTTTATTTATATATAAAATAGGAACATAAATATGTATTTATATTTATATATATGACTCAGATTCTTTATAGTCATTATTCCCTTGGGCCTCAGATAGCCACATGGCGATTCATTCATTTCAATCTCATTTCTACCTCAATATGAATTTATCAGAGGTCTTACATGAACATTCATCTGAAACAGAGGTACCCCATGAGACTTTAGTCATTTACTTTGATTTATTTACCCCTATTGTACCTGACTTGCTGCACATTAATATTTGTTATTGGTTCATTGTTGTCTTCTCACATTTTCATGTAAGCTCTAGGAGGTCAGGGATTTGTCCTTTTTATTGATTTATCCCAGGACTGGAATAGTGCCTGGCACATAATAGACATTCAATAAATATTTATTAAATGAATTAATGAGCACCTCTTATTCCAAAAATCTTATGAGGGGTTTATTACCAAATGAATTTTAAAGCAAAGGGAAAAGCTGGTTTTCAATATCTTGAGGAGTCCTGGATTCTAGTACTATTGTTATTATTACTGTGCTATATAACACACAGGCTAATCAGTTAATCTCTCTGGACCTGTTTGGACATATTCATATCAAGGAAATTCAGGTGCTGAGATCATATGATTATGATTATACAGAAGTAAATCCCATTATCCTTGGCTTCTGGTTTTCACGTCCTGCATAGTCCCCTTAAAAGTGGGTGAAACTTCTGATTTGCTTCTAACCCATGGTATACAGCAAAGGTGACAGAACATACATAGCTACTACGTAGAACGTTATAGTAGCCATCTTGCCATGAAACTCTCACTTGCTGGCTTTAAGGAAACAAATGGACCCATTGGGGAGGCTCATATGACAAGGAATTCAGACCCTCAGCAAGCAAGGAATAAGCCCATCTGTCCCACAGCCCACTAAGAATTGGATGATGTAATCAACCATGTGAGTTTGGAAGTGGCCTCTTCCCCAGCTGACCCTCATTTGAGACCTCAACCCCAACCAACCAAGACCTTGACTGCAGACTTGTAAGAAAAGATCCTGAAGAAGGGGATCCAGGTAAGTCATACTGGACTTCAAGCTCACAAAATCTATGTACAATAAATGTGAGCTGTTTTAAGTCACAACATTTGTAGTGATGTTCTTAGGTACTGATAGATAACTGACACAGATACAAAATATGTTCTTCAAAGAAGAGAAGGGCTTAGCTCTGCCTCTGCTCTTGAAGATTCCAATCCAGAACCCTGAAGAAGTAAGCTTCCTTAGGACACACACAGCAATAACCAATGCTTCACTTAGCCACGTTATCCCACTTGACTATCACAGAATGGGTATTTCTGACATAGTTTTGCTTTTTTTCTTTTCCTTTCTTTCTTTCTTGCTTTCTTTTTTTTTTTCTTTACAGGCCCGTCCATCCCTCCTCTCACAGCTTCATTTCCCCAGATAGCAATCCTCCATCATCTGTTTCCTCTTTGAGTTAGCAAAACAAATCACGTTGTGTGAACATGTCCTTTGCAAACTGCCCTACAATGTAAACACTATTTAAATTAGCCTTGCCAGAACTTGGCCTGACCTTTTCACAAATGCTGGTTGACAAAATATAAACCAATAAGTAATCAGAATCTAGCCATCGAGAAAGGTGCCATAATTAGTTCAAAGACAAAGTCATTAAAAAAATCAGAATTATTAGCACTGCACATATCAATTCTCTCTATGGTTATTGAAAAGGATAGGCTTCAGAAACCCACAGCACATGGAGGAGATATGCAGCCAAAAACTTGCAGTTGTCTTTTCCTGTCCTTGACGTTAGGAAACTTCTCTGGTTAAAGATATTCCCCCCCAAAATAAAACACATAAAACTTAACAATAGCAAGGTGGTAGAGGTATGTGTAGGGTTAGAGATTTATGCCTCTATTGCCATGAAGTCAGGCGCAGAATAACAGAGTAACATCAGAAAGAAGGCTTACATTACAAGGAATGGAAAGGAGCCTTAGATGGACAAGTTTTGTTTTTAAATCTGTTAATCCTTGCAAGCCTCCTTTCCTGTGTCTTCCTTTAAGTATACACAGAATAAGAGTTGGAAATACATCACATGTAATCCCAGGTATGAGATACAAAGGCGGCCCTCTGCATCAAACCTAACTTAACCAACATAGAAGTCATTCTCTTTGAGGAAGAAGAGAGGGGAAGACTGATGAGATAATTTTTTGACCCTTCTTTTATCCCTGGACATCTTTTGAAATTTCTCCTAATCTGTTGCTTTCTTTGCTTATCCAAGTTCCTTAGAATGAGCAATTCCAGCAGTCCTGAGTTCTAATTCAAGTTTGCCAGCACCCTGTTATTTATTTAAACCTGCTAACATCTCCAAGGCTCAGCCTCCTAACCTTTCACGGAAGACATTAAATTAAATAAGTTCATGCTAACTTCTAGGACAGAAGTTTCCTAAGACTCTTAGCAGCTTAATAAAATGAGTGGTCTAAGGTCTTATTGCTCACCTAATAGTTTATTATGGTGTTTGGCGGATCCATTTGTGCACATGGTTGGTTATTAAGTTTCTTTCATTTTGTATTTCTACCATCTTCTAGGGCCTCGGGTCCTTTACTTATGGCCAGCAGGTGAGGAGAGGAACTTTTTAACCTCGCACTTTTTAACCATTTCAGTCAAAGCGTGATACCCATCAGTTCTGCTCAATTTCTACTAGTAGGAATGAGTCACATGGCCAGTACAAATCAAGAGAGTCTTAAAAACAGCTGTAAGCTGGGCAGACATTTCCACCAACCATCTGTTCTATGGAAAGGTAACTCAAATCTTTGGTGAGGACTTCTCCTCTTACAGTGAGGATCCCTGATGCTTCTTCCAGCTCTACACTAATGTAGATAACTGACACAGCTTCTTCCAGCTCTACACTAATGTAGATAACTGAATCTTCTATCCTGATTTAAAGTATAGAAAATGTAGAAGGAAAGCAGAATAAGCATAAAAGGAAGGCAAAGTTAAAATAAATCTCATATAGATCCCCATTAAATACAGACATGAAATATGCACCTCAAGCTGTCCATTAAAAAATAAAAAGAATCGAGGAGTTTCAAGATGGCGGAAGGCCAGGTGACCGCATGTCGGGGAGTTCCCTGAAGAAAGCTGAATTCCAGCAAAAAAACCACTACAGGACCACCATGAACACCCATGAAATCAGCCTGAAATGTGATATTTCGCACTTCTGGATCACCACGGGAGACAAGGACCATCGACAAAAAGGTAGAAACAAGTAAGAGGGAC